>CAJUYG010002575.1:0-15751 GCA_910591675.1 Galerucella calmariensis | reverse complement strand
ATATTATTCATAATAACATTGCAGATGACTTCATTATTTTCATTTCGTTTGTTAATTTCAAGTTGAATCTTTGCTTCAATCACTTGTATATTATTATTATAAATAAAATCTTCCACCTCTCTGAAAACCATTTTTATTACTTTATCTGAGAAATGTTAATTATCGAACATATTAGTTGTCATTTTCATAGCTTACTTCAATAAATTATCTTTTTCATATTTACAGTAATTACTAAAACTAAGATTTACAACATTCCATAACTCAAAAACGGTACAAGGTAGGGGTAACATATTATATATTTTTGAAATAAAAAAAAGTCCATTTCAAAAATGTGAAAATATACAGGATGTCCCATTTAAAAAAGAACTATTATTTTTTGAATAATAACTTTTGATAGAATATTAAGAAAATTCAGCTGTAACCAAACAACTTTTATACAAGACATCTTTACCTAAAAGTAATAATAACGATGATAGGGGGTGGGTAATTTATAATGAATAACTCTGTACACATAGGTATACACAAAGTCTAGGTACATATAGCCTGACGATGAAGAAAAATCAATTTTTTTCCTCCTCCAAAAAATTGCTTAACGCGCCCAAAGAAGTTTTCACTACGAGAATCGTGCTAGTTTGAATTTACTATTTGGACCCTTACTTTGTGGAATCTGCTCAAAAGTTTTTTTCAAATAAAACTAACCGTTTCTAATTGATTACAATATTTAATTAAACATTTTTAAGAATTCTGTATTGATAATTATTATGATATTGACATATCATCATTAATTTTTTCTAAATAGTGGAATTCATTAGAAACAGTTTCATTTTAAAAAGTTATAACGAAATTAACTGTATCAATAAGTAGTTCCTACTAGTACACAATGGAATATAATCGCTGAATTTTCATTCAAATTAATATACATATAACAGATCACAAATGCATTCACGACAATTATTAGTGTTTTCACGGTGCTACCAACTTAAAATTGATGTAATTACATAATAATTGATCGAACCTACTTATAAGTAGTGATAATAATATTCTCTCCAACTGCTATGAAAAGTGACGTATATCTCATAGAATCAAATAAAATCAACAAAAACTTAGTATGCTACTGTCATCTTCAAATACCTACTTAGTTGTCACAAAACTGAGATTATATTAGAAGTTTTTAAATTGTAGAATGACGTTCCGTGTTTGACCATACAAAATTGTATGAATTTTTCTATTAACTATAATTTTGAATAAAATTATGTAACAGTTCAGAGATAGGTTACTTTATTGTTATTTTTGTTTTACTAACTATAAAAATTGATATCAAAATACTTTACTTGTATACTTTAAATTTGTGCAGTCGTAGAAAGGGTATGGTGTGCAACATGTGGGGAAAGAACTTTTCTCACTCGTTGAACAATATAAGATACGCACTTGTATCATAAATAACTAAAATCCACTTTCAGGTATCTTAAATTAGCCTAACCCAGGCGTTCTTAAGTTTTTGAACCCTTCTTGAATACGTGTTGTTTATAGACACGACCCATATTATTATACTAAGATCACGATGATTAAATTATGATAAGACCAGGGAATCGCAAGAAACGTCTTCCAATTTTGTGACACACATTGTGTTTGTTTATTTCAAATGTTTCTCATGAAGATAAATGCTCTTTAAATCTCAGTTTGGAGTCCAACATAGGAACTAAGTTTTTAGAATTACATTTTACGGGAAAATTAACACTATCTACTCTGAATTCGTTGTTATAAATCATGGTTCATTATTTTTCACACCAGATTTGCGTGGACCACCCTATATAAAACTTTTATATATCATCTTTTGATGCACACGGCACTCTATTTCAACCGTTGAAAACAATAGATAATTGGCGCGAAAAACAACGTAGAACAAAGACATTTCAATTTGTCAATACAAATTATATAATTATTTCTTCAAAATAAAGAATCTTTGAGACCTTTGCCGCTATGATAAAAATGTGTCCTAGGTATTATATTTTTCGTGCGATTTACAATTCTCTTAAATTGTATGCTGAATCGATTTTAAAACATCTGCAGTTCTCTATATATTTTATACTAATTATCTTGACATAGTTTCTGTGAAAAGAAAAACAGTGCAGTTGCTAATAAATTAGCACACTTGTAGTTGCTGAGGTACACCATTTTTTTTTATCGTTAAGTATTTGAGTACATGATAAAACAAAAACACATTTTCAATAAAGCAAATACATAAATACTCACTACAAATCGAACAACAAATTATTAATAGCAGAATAGGGAAAATTACTATTACTATTACTGTTTTTTTACAGCAACTATGTCAAGATAAATAGTAAAAAGTTTATAGAGAATTGCAGATGTTTTGAAATCGGTTTAGCATACAATTTAAGAAAATTGTAAATTGCTAGGCATAGGACACACTCATACCATTCGGAAGACATTTTTTTGAATATGGTGAATTATTCAAGTGTAGGGTGTTCCATTTAAAATAAGCCGGATATTACACATTGAATTGTCTAATAATGGAACTGAAAATTCTGAGCACCCTGTGAATAGATGTTTCGTACCTAGGTACTTAATTATGAAATACATCCAACGAATGTTCAACTATTTAGATGTAAGAGAAAATTTGCTAGAATTTGTTATATCAATGTGTTAATAATTTTTTTCGAGCTGTTCGCATTTTTTTAAAAGTCAGCATAACTCGGAACCCTCTGTATTTAGGTATAGGTAACAATTATGAAGGAGTACTTCATTTTTTAAGCGACCATAAGAAAATGGAATAAAATATAGGGTGTTCCGTGAGAAAAAATATAACTTTGATACGCCACACTTTATTGGAACATCCTGTATATTTCAAAATAATTTTGAAATGTAGCCTATATAAACGTTCATACTACTAAAGCGAAAAACATTCTAAGACTATCACCGTTTCGCTATAAACCTCCATCCCGTTGGTCTTGATTCACCCTGTATATGTCAAAATTGCCAATGCTAAAAATGATATTTGAAACTGAGTGCAATCTGATAATAATCTCCAGCTTAAATTCAAATTACGTTTCCTGTTTTTAAATAAGGTTTATATTCTGAATAAGTCTAGATTCATTGATGACGAATGTAGTGCTATTAAATAAAGAAAAAGCTTCAGCTTATTTCATAAGTTATATCGTCAATAATAATGGATCGGAAGTGTCGATATAAGATATTTATGTCTTATAATATACATGATACAGACTACAAGTTAAATAATATCAGAAGTATCTTCAGGTTCATGGACTCGAAAGTCACAAATAAGGGATTTGAAAAGAATAGGAATTGACTGAAAGTGTCGATATTAGTATATTAAAGTATAAGTGGATATTAAGTGTTTCAAAGACCAGTTATCCACGAATACTTTACGCTATTTTTTTTATTGGTGCACTTTGAAATTATAAATACTGGTCTATAACTACTACAACAACAAGAAATGGAAATCATAGATGGAAATAAGAACTAAATGTCAAATGGTTGAATTCGTGATGTATATGATATATACAAAGGGTATACCTTGCTGTGTCATGGAAATGAGAAAAGCTTAAACTAATTTGTTTTTTGATGGAAGTTCAACCTCATTGAGTTCTGTGAATGTCAATAGTATTAATTTGAATACCATTTCCTGAGATTCGAAAAATCGAAATATTAATATTTCAAACAATACCAACGGCACTTTCCATTTTAATTTATAAATTTGACATTGTTAAATATTGTTCGAATAAAAGTTTTGACGTTACAAACCATTCCTGTCAGATCAATAATGAAAAAATTGTCATCTAGACATAATTTAGACCATAGATTTAGACTTCGTTTCTCGAGTTGTTGATGTTGCCACGGTAACTTTAAAACACGTGCTTTTTTAAGTTCGATTTAAACACGCTGAGGCGTGCTTTAAATAGGTAAAATGGTTCACCAATAAAAAAAAATATATTTATGTCTTTCATATATATATGTAAATATTATATGTGACAGAGTAAAAATAAGTTTTATGAGATAAAAAGTATCTCCAGGTCCATGGACTTGAAAATCACAAATAATGTACCTAAAACGGAAAAGAATTGACCGGAAGTGTCGATATAAGATATGCATGTTTCATATACAGAGCATTTCAATAAAAACCATCCTCTCCACATAATTCTGGATGTGTCACGTTAATGAGAAAATGAAACAACACGACAAAAATCATATAAAGGGGGAAACGTTCTCTTGCTAACATGTAGACGTTATAGCTTTAACTCTCTTCCCGCTATGGAAACCCATCCAAATTTTTTGAATGGAACACCCTATATTTGACTCAAAAAATTAAATCTGTTTCACCTCGCCATTATAACAATATAAGGTTGTGATCTGTTATATGGGATATTTTCAAAGTTATAACCAATTTTCTGTCAAAATTATAACAAGTTCAACGCCCTATATAATTGTATAGGTAGTGGATCAGGATCACATTGTATTTTATATCATTGTTCAAAAGTACTATTAACATACTTCTATTTTTATCGAGCATTTCTCATATCTAAAGTTATTAGTTTTTATATTTTCATTGTTCTAAGCAAAGTAGTAATTAGGTATGAAATAGTTTACCAGATGTTAGCTTACCAAAAAACATATTTATGGGGAAATAAAAAACAACACTATTTCCACTTTAACTTAGTATGTCTTAATTACATTACATCTGGTGAATATTTCATACCTAATGATAGAATTATCGATTTGTAGATTTTGATTCACCATGTTCATTTTTCTCATCATTCTTATAACATATACTGAGAATTTGTTATGGTGATGGTACTGGTTTCTTTTTCTTTCGAGATATTCTTCCGATATATCCGTTTATGATATATCTCTCATTACACCTAATTTAAACAGTTGAAGTTTTGGAATGTACCTATGCTAGTAATTTAATTTGCTTAATCAATTTGGAATTAATTAGAGAATTAGCGCTCACAGAGTGTCTCTGACTGGATTGCGCCCTACCAAATAATTTTTTTTCAATTTGATAATTAATTTCTGTTTGTAGATTAAATAATGTTTCGCCTACTTTAACTGCGTTGAATTTACCGAACAAATTAATATCGACATTTTCTATATAAATGTAGAATAATCCTAAATCAGTTTTATCGTGAGTAATTAGGTCTACTCTCTTGTGTCTCAATATTTATTGAAATAATTAGTTGTGATGTTTTTGTGGTGTCATCTCCTGATTGCATATTCGAATGCTCTTTATTTTGTTGTTGATTGACTGAAAACCCTTGGAAACTATTTGCTTCGTCTGATTCTGCATTCCAACGTCTAGGTACCTATTTCCCTCTATTTTTTGCCGGGGTATCACTCCCGCTGGAGAACTCCATATATATCACTAACAAAATAATTTTTTACTCAACTCTACTAGATACTATGATTGATATAACTTTGAAGAAAAACTGGAAACCAATAAACTTCTTTGTATTAACTAGCCCACCTTTTAGTTTTCGGGCCGATCGCTTCGACGACCTGAATGGAACTCCCCTTATTCAAAATTGAAAATTTGAAATAACTATCAATTCCCGTTTGCATAATGAATAGTAGATACATATCCAGGTGAAAAGCTTCTTTTCTGTGAAGAGCGCTGTTATGGCTCGTCAAAAAAATATTTTTCTGAGGTTTGTAGGTACCTATACTTTTTTTTTCTTCACAAACATGATACATTTTTAATTAATACATGATAGTAGGTAACATCAAATCGAGCATCAAATTTGACTTCGTCATATCCAGTTCACAAGTAGGCTAATATTACTGACAAAACAAATTATTGTTTGACACTTCGGCACAAAAATATACTTGCTTTTCAACTTAGGCAGCACTTATGGTTCTGTTTGTTAAAATGTCATTCTTCCACGAGTCAATGGATTTAATTTCATTTATACATCTCCCGAGTACCAAAATGTGCAGCAAGCAAACCATATTAACGGAGAAAAAAAATTTCGTGTATTTGGCAACACAGCAATTAATGGACTTGATGTGTATGTTAATCACAAATTTACGCCACACCCCATTTTCACCTTCTGACCAATCATATTGCAGTAGTGGACCCAATGAACTGATTAAAAGAAATGTCCCTTTGGGTCCATGGACTCAAAAGTCACAAATGGACCCAATCATCCGCTGGAAGGAAAATTATTGGACTCAAAGTGCCGATTTGAGGTATATATATATATATATATATATATATATATATATATATATATATGTTCTATGTTAGCTGTTCTGAGTTGAGCAATCAGCCTTTTAGTATGTAAAGGAATTGTATTATTTAGATAATTGTAATTAATTTCAAGATTATTTTGTAACAAATGTTTATAAAGAGGATGACGGATACTAAATAAATAGTACCTACATTTGACACGTCAAAAGGTGACACAGATAAATTTAATTTGTTTCAAGAAAGTCTGAACATTTCTTTGAAGCTTGCAAAATTTTGTCCAGCACAGATAACATTTTTGTTCTTCGAACGACATTTTTTATTCACTCATCACAATTTTTCAAAAGTCCTGGTATTCCACCAATATTTTCTGAACTATATAATGTTCCTCTACTTCATTATTCCCTTAATACTCGCTAAACCGACTTTACTACTTTAAAAAAATGTAAAGTAATAATGTACCCACTGCTTCAGAATATTTTTGGTTCTTCATCCAATATTTATTTATTTATCTGTCAGAACTATCAAAAATGAAAACGATCAGCTGATGTCAATATTAAAAAGTCTAGTGTGAAACTGGGCTGAATCTGACCAATCAGAAGTCTACAGAATTGCCAACTTAAATTCAAATAACTCCTCCTGGTTTTTAAATGAGGTATAGGTCAGACGATGGGGGTAACAACTACAAGTAATTAGCAATACGGCTGATTTTTTTTTCATAAGTAGGTACCTTAAAGTATGTAGATTAATATAAAACGAAGTTTACCGTCTATCGATTTCCCAAAGTGAAAAAAAAAATCAAAAAACTTTTTTTTTTCGAAATTTTTCAATATTCAATGTAAGATTAATTTATCACCTTTTGTTTATTATTTACAACCTTAACTCTCACCAAAGATTGAAAAAAAAGGTAGAACGTGTCGCGGGACACACGGTAGGAACTTTAGTTCCTTTTAAGCAAAAGTTATGTAATACATCTGACGTTATAGATAAACAATTTGCATATTCTTTGGTGGTTGAGTAGTAAGCACACCAGACTCTCACGCGGTAAACCCGGGTTCGATTTCCCGCGAGAATTTTTTTTATTGTTAATTTTATTTTTAAATAATCATTCTGCTTGATATTAATAACGACAACAGGTAGACGTTTGAAATATTTAGCAGAATATTCATTATTATAGATAAATGGTACGGTACCCTTCATGAGGGAGTCCGACTGGCAACATCTACTTATAACAGCATCGTATATTTAAAAAAGGAAACCGTAGCATTATACAAATTGGACATTCAAGAACTGTACGTTTACCACAAAATTAGTGGAAACATAAAATTGAATTGTTAAATTTTTAATTTGAAGTTATATTACAGTTTATAGAAATTTTTATTTTCTAGATTTTTTCCTAAGTGGGTCGAAGAAAAAATATGCTGCTCGACTCGTGTGGATTGTCCATATCGCACTTGAACGATTGAGCACACCGCCTACGGCGTCGTGCTCCATCTTCGTCCTCGTGCGATATGGCCATCATATCCACACTAGTTGCACAAACTACAATTTCTTTCAAAATATGCCCTTTTACATTTAAAAACTACCTGCCAAATGTCAAATCAATTTATCCATCCATTTTAAAGTTATCGAATTAAAACATTCAAGTTTTCAAAATTTCAACACCCTGTATTTCGAAAAGTAAATGTGCTAGACCCCTTAATCGCGCAAAAAAATTATGGAAATAATAGTAAAAATCTATCCGAACAAATTCAAGTAGATCACTAGCACTGCGAATACCAGCTTTGCATAGAATTTCAATATAGCATCGGTGGTTCAGTGGTTAGAATGCTCGCATTGCACGCGGGCGGCCCGAGTTCGAATCCCGGCAGGAGCATATTATTATGAATCTCTGCTTCGTAAACGAGAGAGAGACTAAGGAGGCACAATCACGCAAGCAAGGCACATAACGAAGCAACGTAACATAACGTAGCGTAACGTAACGCGTAACGGTCAGATCTTTTGCGTCGCGACCCCTGGTCGCTCAAACATAACCTGGCGTAAAGAACTAAAGTTCCAAAAATTCGGATTTAATATTTATATCTTTTTCCGCCGTTCAGCAGAGTCGCGCGGATGCGGAACACATTCATAGTTTACCGAATTTTTTACGGACAAACCATTGATCGGACGAAAAAAACGCAAGAGACCTTTTTTTATTGCAAAACACTTCTCCTACACGGTGGTATTTTTTATTCTTCTCCACCTTCCTCCCAGCGCGAAATATTGATTTTTTTTTCTAATTTGGGAAATCGATAGACTGGTAAACTTTTTTTTATATTAATCTTTAATCTACATACTTTAGGGTACTTATGAAAAAAATCAGCCGTATTGCTAATTACTTGTACTTTTGGTCTAAAATGACCCATACCGACTGGCCTAGTCTAATACATTTAGTTTTTGTTGTTATAAACAAGAATTAGTGTGTGATTTGTCAAATGCATATCAAATGCTGTTCAACCTTATAGACTATGAGCCCAAGGGGACAAAAGTGTCGCGATTTGAAACAGCAGCAAACCCATTCAGAACGATAGTTTATCATGCCACCATCAGTTCCAGCACTATGGCGTACATTTTCTCTTGTGCAGAAAAGCGCAGTGGAAAACTGAACATTTTATTTTTTACCTCCTGAAATCGTGATATGAAACTGTACGCCTTTTGTTACATTTGATAGCAGAACCATAGGAGATCGGTCAAGACTCCATGCCGTTCAAAAATAATCGTGAGGAAATTCTAGGAAAATTTTTGAAAACTCACTTCTACCCCCTGAAACCGAGATATGAAACTGTACGCCGTTTGTTAGATTTGATAGTAGAATCATAGGAGATCGGTCCAGACTCTATGGCGATCAAAAATAATCATTCGGAAAATCTAGGAAAATTTTTGAAAACTCAAAACACAAAATACATTGACGTGTTGCGAAATGTTACGAAAGTAGAACAAATGCCGTAAATTTTCAGATGATATTTTTTGAGTAGGAAAATCTCGGAAAATAAAAAATTTCCCACGGCTTTTCACACAACTTTTTTTGTACAGCACTACTGTTATAGTTGAAATAATACCCTTCTTGGTGTGCGTCATCGATTGTTAATCTCCTTCTATCACATTACGTAGGAAGAAATGGAAAAAAAGGCAGGTCTGTGATTAATCCTAATAAAAATATCACGATAATGAACCGTTTGAATGTTTTACAAACGTTAACCCTAATCTTTGACTTACAAAAATTTGATTGGTTGATGTTTAGATTACGCGCCAGCGCAACCTATCAATCGCGAGGTTAAAATACTATGAAGGCGTAACTTTCGTAGCGGCAATGTGTCTTACGTCTTTTTCTACTGTCACACTGACAGTTCTTGTCAGGTGTGTACTTTGTTGCTTACGGTCAATTATTATTTATAAGAAGTGAATATTAATCTTATTGTTATATTTATCTAAATAATACAAAAATATGCCTAGATACACGAAAAAACATCAGCATTTTGATAGTTCTGAAGTATTTTCAGTTAGAAAAAGAAGCTGGTAATTATTAATTTCATAGCCTTCTCGGCTTTAGCTTAATACGATCCTGATGATTTTATTTATCAAATTTAAGGTTAGCTATAATGTCAAAATAGCAAATAAAATAAACGACATGCCGAAAACTCGGATATACGTCACAATCGATGACGCACACCAAGAAGGGTATTATTTCAACTATATAAATATTTATATGTTGTATAATCTACAGAATCAAATGCCGTACAGTTTCAAATCACCTTTTTAGAGGGTAGAAAATAAGAGTTTTCAAAAATTTTCCTAGATTTTCCGAACGATTATTTTTGAACGTCATGGAGTCTGGACCGATCTCCTATGATTCTACTATCAAATGTAACAAACGGCGTACAGTTTCATATCACATTTTTAGGAGGTGGAAAATAAAATGTTCAGTTTTCCACTGCGCTTTTCTGCACAAGAGAAAATGTACGCCATAGTGCTGGAACTGATGGTGGCATGATAAACTATCGTTCTGAATGGGTTCGCTGCTGTTTCAAATCGCGACACTTTTTTCCCCATGGGCTCATAGTCTATTATCTTCACTTCATTTGCTTTATTCAAACCCAACAGTTATAATATATATTATATATTCTACCATTGCTCAATCAACAACATTGTTAAGTTTTACATTATTAAAGAACATATTCCAAAAGTGAATGAATCTTAAAAAAATATATATTTTCCTGTAATTTTTGAAGCAAATCATGTATGAAAATATGAAAGCCCATTGTAAATATAGTTTATGATTATATTGCATTTTATAAACCACCCAAAATTTGGTAAATTCTTCTCTAATTCATTCCATGATAAAATTTATAATTTAAAATTGTGAATAAACATCGACTCACCTGTTAACATTTTAGTTCGAACTTACCTGAAAATGAAAATACAAACATTAGTATATTATTCATTATCATAATCAATCTTATTATGATTAGTACATAATATCAAGAACAAAATTTGATTGGGTACACTATTATCTTGACATCTATTGATAACAGACTTTACTTAAATATGACAATTATTACAGGAAACTTTAATAATTAGCCTTTTTTCATATTTGTATGTAATGGGATTAAAATATTTAAAGATAAAATAGAAAGTGGGGATAATTATTTATAATATTGTCTCAGAATTTTAGTTTGTAATAAACATTATACACATAATCAACACTTTCCACTATCTTTCGCGGGTTTCCATAAACAAGTTATCTTCTTCAGAGACTGAAGAGAGATTAAATAAATAAAAAATTTAAAATTGTTCACAATTTTTTTAAAAATTGAAGGTTGAGAAAAACATTTTTAAGCTACCTTTATCACGTTACAGGGAATAAGATATTTATTCTACCATAATCTTTTTGTGCGAGCAAAACTGAAAGAGACTCCAATTTCGAGTGCTCCACCATAGTATATAATCAAAGGAATAGTAGGTTCACTCTAAGCTCCACCCAGCTCGATGTGTATCTCACTCGGTCCCCGTCTCCGTCTTTTCTGGTATCCTGAAGCTCCCAATCAAGCGATAGACAGATACCGTGTGTCTTTTGTAGTTTGAAGGTACGAGCGGAGTTATTAGTATACCGACTGGTCTTTGCAGTGAAATATTTAATTATTATGACGGTATATTTTTTATTGAAAAGAAAATGCCACGAGTGTGTTGTGTGAACGGTTGTAGAGATGGGGTAAAAATATTTTCCTTAAGATTTTATTTCTTACTGGTTTGAGTTACCAGAAGGAACTACCAATAAGATGTATTTGGATACATTTTACAATTATGAAAAAAAAGTAATTTAGACTCTGCCCAAAATTAACTGACGAGCATATGTTTCCAGATAATTTTCAGAGAATGAAAGTAACATATGCCAATATTTATAAAGAGTAGCCGATTCTTCATTACTTAAATAGTTTCTGGATGCATGGGTACAGCCCTAAAGCAAAAAAAAAATTAACATATGCTCCTCAGATTTTTAGTCATTCTGTTGCGGTTGCCGTTAACACATACATATTTTGATTTTAAAGTTTTGCCTGCAGATGCCAAGATAACTGCTAAATTCATTAAAACAATGAATGGTGTTTTTGATTTATTAAATTCGTGCCCTTTGAATAATTTCAATGCATTTATGGGTACCCAACAACAGTTTCAGCTATTGGAAGAATTTGAAACTTTACTGAAAAATTTGCGTGTGGTTAACAGTGAAGGAAAACATTTTACTAATAAAATGAAATTTATATTTGGTTGGCAATTTTCAATACAAGTACTTTGACCATGTTGACGGCGCCAACTGCATTAATGACATTAAAAAATTGTTGAATATTACTACGGATTGGCAGAAAACTGTGAAGATCTTATTTTACCGTCAATAGAACCATCAAATCCTTTGAAAGTTTTTTCAACGGATTACAGGAATCTAAACAGTACAGCTGGCAAATACATGTATAGGAGCGACATTGAAACATCTTTTTGAAAACGTATCACTCACGCATCCTTGTGAAAATTTTCCTTCAAGTTATTTCTTATTTCTGTATACAAGAGTGCCTTTATATTATACAATTAAATTCGCAAATCATGACTTGAAAATTAAAAAATCCTATAAACCTAGTACTAAATTACAAATATTACAAAATTTGTGATTATTAGGTACTTTTTGTTTTGCTTTATTTTATAATTTTGGTTTAGGATTTCACTTTTTTACTAAATGCAATTATTTAGCATTGTTTTCATATGCAAAACCAATTCTAAAGTATGTAGATATGTAGAATCTGGTACAATTTTCAATGAATTTAAATAGTTGTTTATGTTTTCTTTTTTTATATTATAAGATAATAATATATTATATTTGTATATTTTTAACGAATTGTTTTATTTATATAATGTAGTTTCTTATAATTAAATTTATGGTTCGTTCCTAGACTGTGGTATTACCACGTATTACTATTATAAATTTCAATCATAAATTGCCAGTGCTTTTGATGACCTTGAACGGATCGCTTTACGATTCATTTTACTTTTCCATAGTCGTAGGTAGCATAAGTTTCAAAATGACTTGAACGTGTTAAATGTTTTTTCTCAAATATTGTAGAACAGTAAACTGATGAATGAATAAAACAATAGTCTCATACAAAATATTTATTGGTTTACACACACACTACCCGTTTCTTTCTTTTTAATGGTATCCATTGCAAAAAAATGCTTATAAACTATAAAAATAATAATGTTTGTTTGTCCGAAAAGCCGTAAAAATATAAGCCCTCTATAATAAATAATGTTTTTCGCAAATTCACCTCTTGCACTTTGGTTGGATCGCAGCACAGCACTGGCCGCAGGATGAGATACTCAAACTCATCCGAACCATATCTCAACACTAGCGCCTAGGAGTTCAGGTAACATCGGTCACGAAGATGAGAAGTTGAGGTGCGCATGCGTCCAGGCAGCGTTAGTAGTCTATTTTTTATATTGAGTTGAAGTACTAGGTGAGTAATAATCAACGATTCTATTATTAATGGAAGTTATTGAAACTACTTAAATTTATTAAGATTCACGGTAAAATGGAATATAAGTGCAAAGAATGTGATAGTGGCTTTAGTACACTATTAGAAAATAAGAAATAGAAAACTTAAAAAAAACCCATGTCCAAACCGGGTTTCGAACCTACGACCTCTGAGTTGTGAGCTCGGCACCCTAGCAGCTGCGCCAATCCACTCACATTCAGCCACATCGAATAGAAGATTAAAAGCTACTTGGACGCATGCGCACCTCAACTACTACCTTTCGTTCATCTTCGTGACCAATGTTACCTGAACTCAAGGACGCTAGTTATCCGAACGACGTTGTAGGTCACAGAGAACTAGGGAGTGTGACGTCACGAGATAACATACTGGTTCGATCCTATACTGTGCTTTTACGATCGTTTTCGGCAAGTCTTTAGCAGCGCTACATGAAAGAGTCGACGAGAAGTGAACCTACTATTCTTTTGTTTATATAATATGGCTCTACGTTGTGCTTGCAAGCTGTGTCGCAAACACAAACGGAATTTATTCAAGAATTCAGGAAAATGATTAGGGTTTGCTATGTTTTCGACTAGGTACATAGTATTCCTTATTGGAAAAATTGGACTTATATTGCTAACATGCTAACCCACTATACCAATATGTATGTTTTTATGGTTTTTTGGTTTAATACTGAGACATGTTAAAAACTTTATATTTTCTGGTAAAACAGTAGAGCATTTTGAGCTGTTTCACTTCTTTACAAATGTAAGGATAGTTTCTAAAATATATCTTCATTTTGGTAGTAATCTTATCATTGGATTACCGAATATTTATATTCTATATATATAATATTCTATTCCTCACATCCCACCAGATTATTGTTTTGCAATAACTACCCTATTTTTGTGATTAATTGAGAAATAACTTCTTACGCCATTATAAAACCTTTTTTTTAATAAACTATTCGTCATGATCAAAACAAAAGTGAAAAAATATTCTAATAAAATGAAAAAACAGTATACTTAACAGAAAACGTTAAAGGCACCACAGGTGTTGTTATAAGTTTAACAACGCTCTCGGTTGGCGCACTTCAATCCCTCAAGAATAAAGAAGTTCACTGTCGACCTTTTATCGCCCTTAATAAATATTTTATCGGCTCATTTCGTGACTACAGAGAGTATACACAAACAGAGACGACAAATAGGTGGTCAGCTTTCAATTTTTTTATTGGTTTTGGTATTAGAGAGAAACTTCCTGTGCATATGTCTTATGTTTACATTAATCTGGTCAATAAATAATCGGGAAATTTTTGTCCCTTATATTCTTTTATATTCATTAGAGTTGATTTATTCTAAAGTTGGTGCGTTTTCAAGAAAATCCGCTCGAAAATAAAATCACATACATATTGAATGATACGGTTGAATTCTGTTCTCCTACTGTGCTCATGGTGTAGGTAATAGAGAAAAAGGTGTGTTTCCACGGAAGACGAATTTTCTTCATGTTCTGCTCACCTTCCAAAACGCCGCCATATTGCCAATCATATGTTTAATGTTTTGAATGACTGTCATAACTATATCCCGGGGGATAACTATATCCCAGGGGGTCGACAATGTAATTGCAAAATAAATCCTGGTATATTTCCTGGCTAAAAGTAAGTTTCACCAATTGTAGATGGCGGGACAGGCAGTCTTCTTCGATTTTTCTTCATTACCGATCGATATCGATTGAGAATTTGAGAAATTAATAATCTCATTTGCTTTTGCATCTTGTAGTGTTTATGCTTATATTAGGTTTTTCGTTTTTGCTTCAAGTGTATGGTATAGTTTATGTGGAATTAGTTCGAGGACTCTTTAAAGTGATTAGACAATATTAATATTTTTGTGGATTTGATATACTCAAGTGCAATCAGGCAAGTAGAGAACAAGAAAAAAAGTTGACCCAAAAAAGGGATGGGATGTTCGCATAACATCGTGGGGATAAGGAGCGTAGTTACACTATAGAGATACTACAGTTATAATATACTACTGTAGTATATTTATGAGTTACACAATCCCCGATCGTGGTTCGAAGCCCACGGTAAGTTTTAGAGCGAGTGAGACCGTTATTCTGTCGAAGATTTTGATTTCAGATTCAGATTAACACAAGTCAATGATATATTCAAGTAACAGTAATAAAATCTCGCCGTTTTGAGATAATGACTCGCCCTATCAAACGTAGGTCTTCTGTGGCAACACTGCGTCCAATACGCAGCCGACTTAGAATAGATCGCGCTTGGTCTTTGCTTACATGCGGTTTTTATTGGGACCGTCCAGACGATAGAATAGTATATTATTAAACGAGTAATTTATGATAGCCATAATTCACGATGGGTGACGTTTGCAAGTCACCCAAGTGAATTATGGCCATAAATTGCGAGTAGAATGCTATACTTTGTCCACGACACTTAATTTATTTATTAATAAATAAAAGT
>CAJUYG010002574.1:0-30172 GCA_910591675.1 Galerucella calmariensis | reverse complement strand
GGATATGCATCCTCGAAGGTTTGCTAGTCCTTCTCTGCTAGTCCCCTTAGTCGGTAGCAAGAAGCCGACTACTTGGCCCCAGGATTTAGGATTAGTTTAGGTTTAAATTCATTTAAGATTTTAGTTTTAGTAAAGGAAATAAAAATAAGTGAACCTTTAAAATGTCATCACCAGGTAGATTTCGTTATGGTTGTATTGCGAAAAATTGCAACAGTAAATATTTTTGGCCACTTCGCAATTTGGAATTTAAAAACAAAATATTTTTCAAATTTCCTTCTGACACTAATCAAAGGGAACAGTGGTGCAAGATTTTAGAACTTCATCCTTCCACATCCAAAGATAAAAGGTTATGTGAAGATCATTTTGATAATAATGCATTTACCTACAAGTTCATTACGCAAAAAACATATTAAATTTGCTTTACCTTCACAACTCTTACATCAGTCACCACCACCAATAGTAGTTGGACATAGTAATAATAAAACCGTATCGCCTGTAAAACGAAAGCTTAATTTTTCTGACAATAATGATAGCTTAGACAATCTAAGAATCTAAGATAGTCTCAATGAAACTCTTTTTGAACATGTATCTAAGGAACCCTGTTTGGAATCTGGCATTTTAAGTAAAATAAATGAAACTAGAGTCAGTAATTTATCTCCCAAGAAGAAGAAAATGTATTGTATTTATAAAGATCAGAAAAATAGAATTTGTAAATTGAGAAAGACACTTTTCAGTAGTAAGAACAAAATTAAAAAAGCTGGTAAATTGTCTGAATCAAAGTTATTTCAAAATTTTGATTCAAAATTAGATCCAGCAGGCATGGATTTTTAAAAAAGTAGTACTGCTAATTGCAAAAAAAAATAAACCTTCATGGTCAGTAACAGATAAGGCCCTCTCATTAGCAATTTATAAAAAGGGACCAAGAGCATATAATTTTTTAAAACGTTTTATAGCTTTTCCCAGTAAATCTTCTCTACAGTCACTTCTAAGATCAATCCCATTCGAAATGGAATTAATAAAGCAATTTTTGTTAGGCTTAAAGAAAGGGTTGTGAAAACGAAGTCCATTGATAAAAATTGTGTCTTGTTATTTCATGAAACAGCTTTAAAAG
Organism: Galerucella calmariensis; assembly: GCA_910591675.1. Lineage (NCBI taxonomy): Eukaryota > Metazoa > Arthropoda > Insecta > Coleoptera > Chrysomelidae > Galerucella > Galerucella calmariensis. The sequence goes on along the minus strand of CAJUYG010002574.1, from coordinate 29,061 downwards.
AACAATTGACTTTGTTTGTAGCTAGCGACAAAGTTGTAGGATTTGTAAATCTTGGTAGCAATTTAGGCAGAAAGTTACAACTTGCCAATCATGCATTGGTGTTTGTAATTAATGGATTGCATAAAGCTTGGAAGCAGCCAGTGGCTTATTATTTTACTAAGGATCAGGTTAAAACTGAAGTTTCGAAATTGATTATTGTAAAGGTAATTTCAGCACTACAAGATGTAGGATTAAATGTAATGGCAACTGTTTGTGATCTAGGGAATACAAATCGAGCAGCTCTGAGACAATTAAGTAGACATTGGACAATTGAAAAGTCTGGTCCTTATTTTTTTGTAAATGGAAAGAAAATAATAACTTTATATGACCCTCCTCATCTTTTGAAATGCACGAGAAATTTAATTATGACATTTATTTTGATAACCATAAATGTGCAAAGTTGAACCATATTAAAAATGCTTTTCATATTGATAAAACAGAAAAATTTCAGGCTTTGCACAAAATTAAAGAATCATTTTTTGATCTTCGTAGAAATAGTAAAATTAAAATGAAAGTTTAAGCTGCTGCAAAAATAATGAGCCACACTATGGCTGCTACCATTGAAAGTTTAATAGACATGACGACAGCATCAAAAAATCGTCGATATAATGGTTTTAGGGGAAAGTTCATATTAAAAAAATTCAAAACACTGCTTTAGTTTTATTTAAAAAATTCAGATTATTAAGATTTTCAATAAAATAAAACATTAAAATACTGCAATCGGCCATTTTGACTGAAAAACCACAGCGCATGACGTCACGCTTAGGTAAACTCCGCTGTCAGTCAATACTCAATACACAAATTCTCTGTGTTTTGTTGTTGTGAATACTACTGATTACGCATTTGAATTAATCTTTTATTATTTCACCATTATGCCAAAAATAAAATCTTGGCAGTTTTTACCAAAAAATGGGAAGGCTATAAAAACCCAAGTGCCTTTTAAAACCTCTTGGTTAACTACTATTAATGGTGTCAAATTGTTAACAAGAGAATGTTGGAAATTAGGATTAAAATTTATAAGAACTCGTTCTCTAAATCAGGACCCAGTTGAGAATATGTTTGAGGCAATTCGGCAGTAAGGTGCTGCCACTATCTCTCCAAATTGTTACCAATTTATATCTGCTTTAAAAACATCAATTTTAAATAGTTTAGTTTCTGCCAGGAACTACAACACAAATTGTGAAGCAGATGACTGTTCTTTATTAGATAACCTAAATTCTTTTTTAAATTTTCATAATGAACCAAAACCAAACTCTAATACACTTAATGAATTGGAAAATATTGAATTCTCGTTTTTAGATTCAGAATTAAATGATTCAAATTTTGATACTCGGGCAATAAGCTATGTTTCTGGTTTTGTTGTTAAAAAAATTACAACTTTCAATTGTGAAGAATGCAAGGCTAATTTGCAGACAGACATTTTAGATGCTCACCATAGTTTTACTTCATTTAAAGAAAATAATGATAAAACACGTCTGATTTATGTACAAGGGGAAGTCATTGAATTTCTTTCAACGCTGCATGACATTGTATACAATATTTTGCCAATTTTAGGTCATGTAGAAAATATTATTGAGAAAATTGAACTCTTTTCAAAAGGTCATATTAATTTTGATTGGTTCACCTGTCAAGAACATAAATCATACGTATTTTCTCAGCTCATAAAAGTTTCCGTCCCCTTAATTATTAAAAAATATTATAATGATGATAAGAGGACTAGCAAACAAATTAATTCTTTTTTCTTTGTAACTTAGTGTACAGCGTTTAATTTTTCTTTGTTTCAGACCTATTCCTATCTTCATGGAAATGGGGGATCCAGTTTCTAACTCCTTTTCATTAAAATATTTGTTGTTTTTGTCAATAATTTCAAAATATGTGCAATTTTATGTGATATTGGATAATTGTAGGATAGAATCTTCATGTTAACTAGTTTAAACAAATAGATTATAGAATAAGAATTTAACTAATGTACAATTTTGTGTGATATTAGAATATTTTTGTTCAACATGTAATATTTGTGAGAGTTTTTTTTAAATGTAACTGTGATAATTAATTCCAAAGATAGAATAAGAACTTTAAAGTTAATAATGTATATAGAATAACAGTCTTATGTTTAATAAACAAATTTAATATTTTAGTAAATTTTGTTATGTTATTTTATTATGTACCGGGTGGTCCAATAAGCCGATCTCTCGGCTATATATCAGAAACTATTCATGTTATAACTTTAGGAGAAAAAATCCCTTTGGAAAAGTGGACAACAGAAATTGCTGGAAATGACTTTCAAGTTTCTAGGTTAACCGCTAGGGGGCGTAACCTGTGAAGAAAAATTTAAAAACCAGTTTTTTGTGAAATATGCCCTATTTTACCCAGTGTTAAGTAATTAAACTAAACAAAGGCCTAATTTCGCACAAATTTATTCAGGTACTTTTTATTCTATTTTTCCAAATAAAGGGTGGGGTAAGTGGGAAAGTGTTTGTGGATGAATACCTATAACTTTGGTTTGAATCAACTGATTTTAACGAAATTGGTGTCAATAGGAATGGTGTAGATGAATTAATTACATCTACTATAAAACACTGGAAATTAGTTTCAATTGTCATAGGTAGAGGGTACTTTCCAATTAAAAAAATTAAAATTTGTTTTCCTTAAGAATGTTTAATGTAAACACCTAATTATTGTGAATTATAATGGAACTGGATTAAATACTCAACAAAATGGCGCAAACCGCATGTTGATAGCTACTGTCGAAGTCAAGATATAAATAAAAACTCATAAACATAAGTAAGTATAGTATTGACTCACTCTGTATTATAACTTAAAATTAAATATGTAAAAGAAAGATCATAAATAAATTTCGATCATTAAGACTTAATGTCCAATTAAATGCTGCTTCAATCTCAGGTTACTGCAATTGTTGAATCTGCTAAAAAAACAACCGCATATCATGTCAAAAAATTTGTGTGCAGACGAGGCTATGCTTAATAGTGCGGGTGGTGTTAATCTGCATAATAAGCATTATTGATCTGAAGAAAATCCGCACTGGGTAGAGGAAGTGCAGCTTCAAGGTAGATGGAGTCTTAATGTTTGGTGTGGTATAGTTGACGGAAAGATCGCAGGTTCATATTTCTTGGAACTTCAAATGGCGATACATATTTGGATTTTCTGAATAATTGGTTGTCTGTTTTATTGAAAGATATTTCCTTACAAACATGAGGTATGATGTTACAGCATGACGGGTGTCCTGTGAACTTTTCCAGACGAATTAGAGATTATTTGAATGTAAGCTATCCAAATGGGTGTATTGGAAGGGTAAGTATATTTTTAGGGCCAGCTAGATCTCCAGACTTAATATGTCTGGAATTTTATCTGTGGGGAAGATTGAAGGATTTAGCGAACCAAACTCACCAACCACGCGAGACGACATTAGAAACGCTATAAATAGTATATCAACAGCTGCAATTTAAGCAACAGATATGTCAAAGCGTGCTAGATTACATATTTGTGTGGAAAACGATGAAAAACAATTTGAACATTTAATTGGACATCAAGTTTTAATGACCAAGATATCTGTATGATCTTTCTTTCCCATGTTTAATTCCAAGTTATAATACAGGGTGTCAATACTATACTCACTTTATGTTTATGCATTTTTATTTTTATCTCGAGTTCGACAAAAGCTATCAACATGCGGTTTGCGCCGTTTTGTTGAGAATTTAATCCAGCTCCATTATAATTCACAATAATTGGGTGTTTCCATTAAACATTTTTTAGGAAAACAAATTTTAATTTTTTTCATTCGAAAGTACCCTCTACCTATGACAATTAAAACTAAATTCCATTGTTTTATAGTAGATGTAATTAATTCATCTACACTCTTTCTATTGACACTAATTTCGTTAAAATCGGTTGATTCAAATCAAAGTTATAGGTATTTATCCACAAACACCTTCCCACTTTCCCCCACCCTTTATTTGGAAAAATAGAATAAAAAGTAATTAAACAAATTTGTGCGAAATTGAGGCCTTTTTTTAGTTTACTTATTTAACACTGGGTATAATTGGGCATATTTCACAAAAAACTGGTTTTTAAATTTTTCTTCACAGGTTACGCCCCCTAGCGGCTAACCTAGAAACTTGAAAGTCATTTCCAACAATTTCTCTTGTCCACTTTTCCCAAGGAATTTTTTTTCCTTAAGTTATAACATGAATAGTTTCTGATATATAGCCGAGAGATCGGCTTATTGGATCCGGTACAGTTTAATAAAAAAATTAAATGTATGTTGATTTCTCATTTATCTAAATTACGTGTCTTAAAATTGTTTATTAATTATAATTATTTCACTAGAAAAAATTAAATGTAATTTAATTTTTTGTGAAATTGTTTTTATGGCTATTTATTACTATTTATATTGTTCTCTTCGGTTCTGTTCATTAGAAAAATATAAATCTTATTTTTTGGAACTTTAGTTCTTTACGTCAGGTTATGTTTGAGCGACCAGGGGTCGCGACGCAAAAGATCTGACCGTTACGTTACGCTACGTTATGTTACGTTGCTTCGTTATGTGCCTTGCTTACGTGCTTGTGCTCTCTCCTCAGTCTCTCTCTCTCTCTCTCTCTCTCTCTCTCTCTCTCTCTCTCTCGTTTACGAAGCAGCGATTCATATGCTCCGGCCAGGATTCGAACCCGGGCCGCCCGCGTGGAATGCGAGCATTCTACCACTGAACCACCGATGCTATATCAAAATTCTATGCAAAGCTGGTATTCGCAGTGCTGGTGATCTACTTGAATTTGTTCGGATAAATGTTACTATTATTTCCATAATTTTTTTTGCGCGATTAAGGGGTCTAGCACATTTACTTTTCGAAATACAGGGTGTTGAAATTTTGAAAACTCGAATGTTTTAATTCGATAACTTTAAAATGGATGGATAAATTGATTTGACATTTGGCAGGTTGTTTTTAAATGTAAAAGGGCATATTTTGAAATATTTTGATAGAAATAGTAGTTTGTGCAACTAGTGTGGATATGATGGCCATATCGCACGAGGACTAAGTTTGCTCAATCGTTCAAGTGCGATATGGACAATCCACACGAGTCGAACAGCATATTTTTTCTACGACCCACTTAAGAAAAAATCTAGAAAATAAAAATTTCTATAAACTGTAATATAACTTCAAATTGAAAATTTAACAATTCAATTTTATGTTTCCACTAATTTTTTCGTGGTAAACGTACAGTTCTTGAATGTCCAATTTGTATAATGCTACGGTTTCCCTTTTTAAATATACGATGCTGTTATGAGTAGATATTGCCAGTCGGACTCCCTCATGAAGGGTACCATTATCTATAATAATTAATATTCTGCTAAATATTTAAAACGTCCACCTGTTGTCGTTATTAATATCAAGCAGAATAATTATTTAAAAATAAAATTAACGGTAAAAATAATTTCCTCACGGGGAATCGAACCCGGGTCTACCGCGTGAGTCTGGTATGCTTACTACTCAACCACCAAAGAATATGCAAATCATTTATCTATAACGTCAAATGTGTTACATAAGTTTTGCTTAAAAGGAACCAAAATTTCTACCGTGTGTCCCGCGACACGTTCTACCTTTTTTTGTTCCTTTTGTGTAATGAATAAAGTAATATATTATTTAGGACCACTTAAATGTATGTAGGGCTGAGCCGTCGGTGAGTAATTCACTTACCGACGGTAAGTAAATCAGTAAACACAACCTACCGTCCTGACAACCGATGCTGTAAATAAACAAAAAAGATCGATCGCGCAAAATAGTATAAGTGAATATTGAGGTCTTTAAAACACGCGCGATTTTTCGAGCACGACAGCGAAGCTGGAGTGCTCGAAATACTTCACGCTATTTTTTTATTGGTGCACTTTGAAATTATAAATGGGCGGAGTAGAATTCAATGAGACCTCTGGCGGAAAAAATTGTGACTGTCGCAACGAGTAAAATAATTCGTTTTGCATTGTTTTGTATTATATGCAAGTCAACGTAATTACCGTAAATTCGTACTTTACTTGTTCAATTTTGTGTTAGTGACAAGTTTAAAACTGTGTTTTTCTATTTAACTCAACTGTTATCAATTCTGAGGTAATATTCTTATATAATCAGAGATATTATGGAAGAGGTTATGTTATTCTATTTTTTGTTTTCATTGGAGATCAATGAGAAAATAAGTCGGTATTAAAGATTAAAAATATTACTCAATACAAACCTACCTTCCCTGCAACTTTTGTAGATATAATTAAATCGAAAATAAAATAAAAACACGAAATCAGACCTAAAACTAAACAGTTAATTGAACGCTTGTTGTACTTTTCATTCAATACAAACCTACCTTCCCTGCAACTTTTGTCGATATAATTATATCAATAATAAAATGAAAACACGAAATCAGACCTAAAATTAAACAGTTAATTGAACGCTTGTTGTACTTTTCACAAATATCAACCATACCTATTACTCCAAAAATAAAAATATTAGGAGTCAAAATGTAGTTTCAACACAAAATACTAAAGCACAATCAAACAAAAAGCAAAAGTTTTACAAAACACACGGTGAAAATAACTAAAACAGCAAAATAAAACCACTTAAATATCAAAGGGCTTATACGCAGGGGTGAGTTCGAGAACGTCACACTGGTTGAAATTTTGCACTTGATTGGTGGGGGTAAAGGGCGATCGTAGTGCGACGCTCCATCGAATTCTCGAACGGATTTACCTTCTTGTGGTTGTTAACCAAACTTTTTTGAATATTATTGTTCAACTTTTAAGTTTTTCTATTAATCTGGCTAATTGGTCTCCGCCAAAGTCATCCGCAACTACCTACTTGAAAAAAAGTTTTTCTATTTTAAATGTAGAGTAGATTATATGGATAAAAAACGTGTCGCATTCATTGTGCTTACATTGGGAAAACAGTTGCTTGAAGGAATAGGTACATTCGCTTTCCGAGTCGGATAATGAAATGGAAATCTCTTTAATATCCCAAATTGAGTCAAAGTTGCAGCCGCGAAAAAGAACACATCCAAGGTGTAAAGATTACTTTGAAGGAGTTATTCCCAGAGCTATAAGTACTTTTAAGGAGTTTCAGATGAATTTTAGAATATTTATAACTATGTCCTAGGTCTACCGCATTAATGAATCCGGCGTCAAGAGTTTTAAACAGAAAAACCTTTTAGGTACGCTAATCTACCACAAAGTTAATAATATTTTAAATTTGAAAAGGAGAAGGAGATTAATTTATTTTTAAATTAAAAATTTAATAAACATTCATAGTCATACCACAGAGTACACCATCTAACAAGAGACAAAAGCTTTGTCGGCTCCTTTGAAGTCGGTCTAACAGAATATTGAGCGGAAATACGTCGAGGCGTTGACACATAAACTACCTGATATACTGAGAAAAGTAACACTACACTAAGAAAAATAGTAGTGTTGATTAACATCCCTCCCAATTAGGTCTAAAGAATATATTTTTTCAACTAATAACATAAGAACACCTTATTATTCATCTCATGTGTGTAATGAGAAGTATCTCATTTTCAACCTAATCTTAAAATAATACACGGTGAACTGAGGGGAATGTACGGAAGTGACGGCTTGAAATTGACAGATAAACTAATTAATTCACGCATCTGCACACAAATTTGCGATCACAAAAACTACTTTCTTTCGCCTCTTGTTAGATGGTGTACTCTGTGGTCATACATACCAATCTAAATTCTAACCACAAAATATTCAAACCAAACTGACAGGTGCGATTTCTAACCGAGTCGGGACTGGTGTAATTTGAGCGTCGCTCTAAGGAGTTCTTGGACTGTGGGGGAGTACACAACAAGAAGACGCTTAAGAGTTCTTGAAACAAAAATAAGTGAATTTCATACTAGTGCGATGTTCTCAAACTTAGTCCAGCTGATTTGTTTTACTCGTTGCTAAGATGACGTTGTGTAACGTTATATTTGGCCACTATCATTGAAATATTTAAATATCTACCGGACGGCGAATAGCCAGTCCTTTTTCCTTACCAACATGTGATTCTCGTCGAGAACCGATCACCGCTGAAAGGCAAATTTTTACATTTAATGTGTGACGGATAATCTCCGTTGGTGAGGATCAGTATACACTGATATTGGTAAAGTATTTCAATTCTTTTCTCCTATAGAGAGAGAAATTAAAAACACACTACGAATATGTAAATTCTTTCTCGAAGCGGAGCATGTGAACAAGAAAGGAATATGCAACGTATGTCGATTGCTCATCGCATGGTTCAATTTAATACTGGTGAGAGGTTTACCTCAAACTCTTTTTTTTCTAAAGTGCATTCAATGTGAATTGTAAGTTGCATTTACGTATCTGCTTTTCATTTCTGATTCTTGCTTTATATCTCTTCCTCCTAGTGATAAGTGCCAGATACAGAAATATATTTTTTTTTATCTTGTTCTTTGGTATAGTTTTTCTTATACAGTTGATAAAAGGTTCACATGTATATAGTTGAGGTCTTTAAAATATGTATATTTAGTTAATTAATTAATTCAATCTAATTACCAACCTAGAATATTATATTTCCGGATTACATTTTTCATCACATTTTTTTTATCGCCTTCTGTGATTGAAATAAGTAGTAAAATAAAATTGAGTTTTTATGTTATTTAGATATTGTTTCTTTGATGAATGGAAATAAATAAGATTTCCTTAATAATATCATATCGTATCATATCACATTTCTTTATTGCTTCTTTTGTTTTTTTAATAGTAAAATACAGGATATTTTTTTATGAACCACGTTCTTAAATGAATTTCTAAACAATTGTAAACCGAATAACTCTAGATATCCTGAATTTTACATAAAAAAAGAATGCTGATATTGCCGATACAATGTATCTTTCTTAGCACTTTGTACCTGCGACTTAGTACCTGCGACTTTGTACCTGCGACTTTGTACCTGCCAATTTGTACCTGCCAATTTGTACATGACATTCCGGTGACATGAACTGAATTCCCATGGATTAACAGACACCTAGGACCTGTCCGAAGAAATTAAGGAAAGTAAAACAAAGTAAAACAACGTGCTTCAACAAACAACAACAATATTTTTTTATTCACTGTGATATTAGTTTTAAAGTCATTATACAACTTGTAAATTTAACAACGTTGCTCATATTCCTTCCCTTTGGTCTCCGAATTCACACCTGGGGTGCTCTCCACATTGAGTCGCCGTTGCAATTTATCTTGCCTTATTATTTTAAATAAATAATAGGTAACAAAATTGGCACCCCAACGTGTGTGGCCTGTTTTACACATCTCTCATCAATAAATCTTGAAACTTGGAAGTTTGGACAGTAGTTGAAGCAATTATCTTATTATTGTCGTACATATCTTTCACTTATCGTGTTATTTATCTTCAAATCGTTTACTTATCGTATCATATCGTTCACAGTTGAGTTTTTAATATTTTATTTTATTATCGTTTTAACAATATCTTATATCTATATATGTTTCTTATAAATATCTTCTTAATCGTCAATATCAACAATTCTCTATTTTTTTTCTTTTATCTTATACTTTAATTTCGTCAGATACCGTTTAATGAAATGGCACGTGTGTTCAAACTAAATGTTGATTATCTTTTATCTCATGAATAAGATTATGAACTTTCTTATCGTGGCTTAAAGATACCTTCACTGGTTACAGAGAAGAAGAAATTATTGCGCGGTGCTCTAACATTAGAAGTATCTATGAGGAGTTCAATCTTATACGTTGAACTTCCATTTTCTACAGAAATTATGAGTATTAAGATTTCTTTTGCCGACTTGAAGAAGAAGGTTCAAGATTTTGTTGGAAGTTCTTCGGATGTCGAGTATAGAAGGTTGACTTGTCGTCTAACTCACCTCACACAACGTACTTCTCGTTTAACTTGCGAGGAGGACGAACAAGAACAAGTGAAAAAATATTTAACATCAGAAATATTCTGTTTAGAAGGTGAATTAGATAGCAAACTCAATGTTATTGATCCCGGGCGGAAACACCAATTCTTTCATTCAGTTTATCGATACTAAAAGCTTCCCTATTTAAGGAACGTTGTGTTGTATTGTCATGGTGTTTCAGGTTTGGATTTCGGCTGAAGCTGAGATTGAAGATCACGGCGCGACTTAACATCTCTCGCGAGGTCCTTCTCATTAGGCGGAAGTTGATTTCTTGATCAGTGATGCTGTGGTGGTGCACATATCGGACCAAAAATGTGAGTCGACTTAGCTTTTTTTTGTATTTCATATTATATTATATACCTATGGTATAATATATTTGAAATTTTTGCTATATTCTGTTAGGGAGTGAAATTAACTTCCTTGGCTTTGTTCAGTGTATGAATTAAAAGATGAAACGGGAAAAAACATTGGTCGATGGAACATAAAAGACCTTAAAGCTGGTATCTTGTATATATATATATGAATGAATATATTTTCAATGGGATAGTCTATGATGCATATTATACTTTGCTATAACCATCCTGTTATTAAAAATCCAGTGAAGGAAATCATTAAAATTGTAAACATATTGTTGAAAAAAAAAATGTTAGTATAATAGGTTGCAGAATGAATAATCTATTTGATCCACCTATGTATAGAATTTTTGAAACAATAGTTTGTTTGGTTTGTAGAAAAGTGTTACGTAAAACTTTTAAACTTGAAAAAATTTGGAGTTGTAAACAAAAATTAATAATTGGTTTGTGTATGGCTGAATGTTATCAAACAAGACTACTTAGAAAATTTCCGGAATACATAGATAGTAATTGGTTCCATGAATTAGACCCATTAGATGAAAAAGAGATATATTGTGGATATTTTTTACCTCCACGACAACGAGATTAGAATATTAGAAGAAAATAATTATAAGACCTCAGAAGAAGAAGAAGGTAACATAAATCTGAAAAGAATGACTTCCTTAAATTTAAACTTTATTATTTTGGTTGCCGTTTCAAATAATATGCTGTACACAAATGTACCAGATAATGCAAAACATGTTGCAATATGTTTTGATATGAAAAATACAAGAGAAGACTGTAATCGAACAACATGGAGTTTGTTAAGTATAACAAAAACAAATAATGGTCACCTCTCTGTATACCATATTGAAATTCCAGAAACGAATTTATCATATTTTAGTTACAAATTATATATATATAATCTTGAGCCCTTTTACCCTCAGGGTGTCGGGTTATCATTTTATTGTTGCTTCATGAACTTTTTCCATTCTTTTCTGTCTCTAGTCAGTGTCTTTGCTTCATTCCATTGCTTATTTCTTTCTTGTAGAATCTTTCCTATCATGTCGTTCCAGGTTTTTTCAGGTCTTCCTCTTCTTCTCTTGTTTTGTGTTTTCGCTTCATAAATTTGTTTCACAGGTCTATTGCTTGGCATTCTCTGTATGTGTCCCCACCATCCTAATTGTTTTTGTTCTATAAATGAAATAATGTCTCCTATGTCTAGTTCTTCTCTTATTCGTGTATTTCTTATTTTGTCTCTCCTTGTCACTCCTATAACTCTCCTCAGGTATTTCATTTCTGTTGCTTGTATTCTACTTTTGATTTTTTTTGTTAATATCCAGGATTCACATCCATATGTTAATACTGGTCTATATATTGTTTTGAATATTTTTAGTTTTGTCTGTCTTGAAATTTCTCTTTTATTGATGAAGTTCTTATTCATTGTATAGTACAGTTTTATGGTTTTCTCGATTCTGTTGTTAATTTCTGCTTCTTGTCTTCCCTTTTCGTCTATCGTTACACCTAGATATTTGAAATCTTTTACTTGTTCTATTTTTATATCATCTATCGTTATATTTAGTTCTTCGCCTCCTATGGTCATCACCTTGGTTTTATCTTTGTTTATTCTCATTTGTTTTCTCTTCAGTGTTTCATTCCATATTTTTATATTATATTGTAGTCGTTCTTCATTTTCAGCTATCAGTATTATGTCATCGGCAAATGCTCCCTCAGCTATCTCTACTCTCTGCATATTTTTGTATCCAATGCACATTTTTTTGCTATTTTTATCACATTCCTTAATGATGTCGTCCATGAAAATGTTAAAAAGCATTGGGCTCAATGATCCGCCTTGTCTCAAACCCTCTTTTGTTTTGAAACCTTCTGATTTCATGTTGTTCTTGATGACATAATTTCTATTATTTCTATATATGTTTTTAATCATATTTATCATTATCATTTTAATCATGTATATGTGTTAGTTACAAATTAAAAATAATATTTAATGACAATTCCGAAGGTGATCAAACCCAATGGCAGAATGTGATTATAGATGATATTCCTATAGACAAGACAAACATAAGCGAAAAAGTTGATAAATTGTACATTTTAACATATATAGTATTGATTTTATTAATTAATATTGTTATATTATATACCTTACTTAAAATGGTAAGAGTATTTACACAATATAAGTTTTACTCAACGGTTTGTAGTAAATAAAACAAGTTAATTAAATAATATTCTTTTATTTTTCATCCATTATAGAATGTTCATATAATGTATAAGCATTTTTTAAAGCGCAAATAGATGGATTAATCTTATGATAAAAACATTTTGGTGTTGAGGCTGCTAATTGTTGGATTTTCATCTAATTCATATACAAGTGCGGTGGAATATTTTTGAATGAAATTAGCCTTTTCTTTTCCTTTCGCGAAAACCATGTCAGCATTTTCAGTAATGTCTTTTACGATATTTTTGAATTTGTGTAAATGTGTATAACCACTATTCCAATCGATTCCATGATGATTTTTGATTAACCAAGTTGCTTGTCTATGTAAGTCTGGAGGTAACATATGTAAAGGAAATGGTGATTTCAAAATATAGTGACATACTTGATGACCATCATAAGCTGCAAATTCTTTAACGATAAACTTATTATTTTCAATCTTAAAACCTTCAACATCTAAAACAACTTTCATATTTGTAATTGTTGCAATTTAGTTACCGCACCTTTATATTGTTCATAATATTTTATGTCACGTTTGAGACGTGTTAATTTAAAAAGAAACTGACTAAGAGCAATTTGATACTCATGGGTATTCATATTTAATGAAGAATATGTAGTAACCCTACTTTTATATTGCATGTCAATCATGCGCGCTATGAAATGTTTTTTCCACATCAGTATTGCTTGACAATTTTAGTTTATGGATTATAGGAGAATTGTTTTTCATGAAAGATCAAACAATATGCAGAAATATCACTCGTAATGGGAGCATTTAACTCAAATTCTATACGAAGAACTACAGATCCAGACTGTATTAGTTCCTTCTGCCTTGAGCAATCTACATCAATTAAGGGAGCTGTATCTCTAAATTCGTCAGGTGTGAAAATAGGTTCACTATTCGAACGGTTATAATAAGAAGTTTGAAAATCAGCAAACATTTTATATAACGTAGCAAAACTATTGTTTGTAAAATCTTGAAGTTAATCATTGTATGGATACTTCTCAGAATTGAGAAATACCTTAATATTTTTCAAATTCAGATGTTTAAAATGACTCATATTTTCTTTTATGTTACCCCTAGCATTATTTTGAAATCCAATTACAATGTGTCTAGGTGTCTCTACTTTTGTACCAGTTTTTACAGCCCAAGTGTGGCGAGACGTTTTCGGTAAGCTGGGATACTCAATCAATTGCCAAGATCTGAATTTTATTGGTAGTTCCTTGTTACTTTGAATAATTTTGTTTAGATGTAATTCATGTTTTATGTTCGGTTTCACGTGAGGAATTCTCCAACTGATGTGAGTTAATTCAATTTTAGGTTTTTCCGTTTCATCTGTATGTGTGACTGAGTCTTTATCATCACTAGATCTCACCAATATTAGCTCTTGTTTCATGTTTAAGATTATTTTATTGAAATCTTCAAAGAATCCTGACCATAACATCAAGGGTATACACACGTTAAAATTTTCATGTTTGTCTGACAACTTGACGTCTTCCTTAGGAAACCATCCAGAATTATTTAGGAAAAATACTTTCATTTGAATTATAAGATAAATAATTTTTCATTGTTGAAACAAGGCCAATATCTCTTACTGAATCAACTACAACACCGTTCAGTTCATATCGAATTTCACGGAATAAAAAAGCTATTGCATTATTAATGAATTTCAATTTTGTAGTTACTGTGTTGGTTTCAGTTACCTTTGTATACACACACAGCGCATTCTATTATATTTATGCACTTATACAGGATGGTCCTACCAAAATATGAGGATGTACCATATACTGGGTGTTGTTTGACTCAGAAGGAACATAGTTACACTACTAATAATTAATTTTTATTATAGGTAGGTATTTAAGCTAGTTTAATATTTCGTTCGTTGCGACAAAAAATTATAGAACAGTACGAAACGGAGGAAACACGTACTTTAGACACCATGGAACTACAAAGATTGGTTCTTTTGAAGCAACTGCATATTCTGAATTCTGAACCTTGAAAAGGCGAAGCTGGAGAAATAGTTAAATAAAGGTCATGTTGTAAGAGGAGGAGAGAAAAATTACACTATTTTGTAATTAAATATATATTTTCAATTTAATAAAAATTATCTTAGTTATTTTGATTGGCGTAAATAATTGTAGCTAAACGGTTTCGTATGACTTGACCTTCCCTTCGAAGTTCAATGAGTCCAACAGGTTCTTCTTCTTCTTCTTCTTCGTCTTCATCTTCATCGTCTGGATGTAAGCCTTCTTCAATTTCAAACACTTCTTCATCTTTTAAATATTTTCCAATATTATGAGGAACACAACATGATATAATAATGGATGGCACTTTTCTTAATGGCAGTCTAATTGTATTTTGTAATAATGGGAATCGTTGCTTTAACTATCCGAAGCATCTTTCGATAATTACACGTTCATTTTTCAAAAGGCTGTTATACACTACTTCTTCTGCAGTTCTTGGTTGTGTAAATGGGACCATTAAACAGTTTTCAATACCATATCCCTTATCTCCTAACAATACTGCATTGCCAAATGTTCTTAATACACCACAGATGTGACTGTTCCTCCAAATCCTGCTATCATGTACATAACCTGGCCATTCTGCACTGACACTTGTAAATAACTCATCGGCGTTACATGTTGCTTGTACATTTATTGCGGGAAATTGTTTGCGACAAATGTATTCGTTACCATGATGATTTTCCCCAACTTTTTTAATTCCTATCAACGTACAATCAATTGCACCTATAGCAGTTGGAAAGCGAAATTTTGCTCGCCATTTTTGTTATTCCTGTTGTATCGCTTCATAGTTCTACGGTTTGGAAGGTAATTTATTCTGCTACACCAATCTGGAACCCTAAAGCCAAATTTAACAAAAAGTTAAATAATAACATCATATATTAATATTTGCAAGTGTACTAAGGAAAGTAAAAGACCTACCTGGATCTGCAATATATCGCAAAAAGATTTTCATTTTGGTAATAGTGTCTATGGCACCGCCTCTGGTTTCCCCGGTATCAATGCCAAAAAAATGTGTTGTTAACCATGCCACACTTTCGGGGTTGAAACGATACATTCTCACATAATCTCGATCACGAGGATCTTCTCGTCTGATTTTATAAACTTTTGGAGCTCGTTGCACGACAAACAATTTTTGAACAAATAGGTATACACTTTCAGCAAGAACTATATATATATATATATATATATATATATATATATATATATATTTTGTTCGTTGAATATTCAATGGAGTATCAAGACCCAAGTCTATAAAAATTGCTATTTCCGCATATAATACAAAAAATGATTGAGTCCAAAAATGTATGTGAACCAATTAATGTTGTGCTCATACATTCTTGATCTTAGAAGTTTCCCCAACATTCTCACGCAATCCCCATTGAAATGAATATAGTTTTATTAAAGTTACAGTACTCAATATACCTATATATTTTCTTGTAAATTCAAGATAATGAAAAGTGCCGTATTTCGTAATTAAGAAAAATTAATTATCCGTTTTATTCATGAAACAGACCTCCTAAATAACAGTTTCCCTCCTTCGAAAAATTGTTTCAATGCCTCCTCATTATATAATATATTTTTTATTGAGATAGGTAGGTACTTGGTTTTTGATTAGAATATAATACTTATATTATACATCAGTAATTTGCTAAAAATGATTATGTGCTATGACAAAAAAATGCCAATTTAAAGCTGTCACTTTTTTTGAAAACGCCCCATTACAATTATTCATATATTCATTATAACTGTACAATAGTGTATAATGTACTCCGAAGCGCGGATGCGAAACACATACTTAGATTGCCGAATTTTTTTCGGCAAACCATTGCTCGGACAAAGAAAGCGCAGGAAACCTTTTTTATTGCAAAACACTTCCTCTACTCGGTGGTATTTTTTATTTATTTTTTCCTCCCTCCCAGTGCGAAATATTGAGGAATTTCAAAATTTTGATTTTTTTTCCAATTTGGGAAATCGATAGACAGGTAAACTTTTTTTTATATCAATCTACATACAGTATCCGCCAAAATAAACAGTACCGAAAATAAAAATAAAAATTAATTTTTAATTTCTGTAATGTAAGTGTTCAAAATGTTCACCATTTCGACGCAAACAAGCTTCATATCGATTTTGTAAGTCAATAAACATATTTATAAAAAGTGGTTGATGTAACTGCCGAAAAATATTTTGTATTCTTTCCCGTAGTTCGGCAATATTCGCCGGCGGATTTTCCGAGTGAAATATTTTGTCCTTCAATATGCCCCAAATGTATGCGTCAGGTGGCGTCAGATCAGGTGAACAAGAAGGATATTCGAAGTCTGTTCCCCGAGAAATTATTCTATTATCGAAATGCTGACGGAGTAAGTCTAAGGTGCGCACAGCTGTATGGCTCGTTGCACCATCTTGTTGGAACCATTGTGTGCGAAACTGTAGATTTCGTGCACGGCAAAAGTTATTTAGATCTCTCACAAAAGGTATAAAAATTTTCTCTCTATAACGCTCTTGGTTGACAGTAAGTGGATTCTGATTATCATTACGACCTTTTCCGTATGAACGAAAATAATGCTCTACCAAAAAAGCTTTTTCTTCCGTTGTTAGAACCATTTTTAAATCAAATTCAACTGCAGCGTACTATTAATATATCAACTAATGACAATTAAGTCAAATATGACAAATCCATATTACATCAACAACTCCACAGCACTCTCTGTTTCGGTACTGTTTATTTTGGCGGATACCGTACTTCAAGGTACTTATATAAAAAAAATTAGCATATTGTAGTATTCACAAAATCAATACAAAAAATTATTCATTAATTTTCTCTTTCTCTCAATATTTTACAAATTCTGTGTTCATTAGAGTTTGAAAATTTTTTAACATACAAACAACCATTTTTTTCCGGAATTATACAATTTAGTTGTTGAGTTCCTACAATTGGTTTCGTTTTCAAAAATTTGTGATTTAAATCAGTTAATGCTGTATTATAATCTTTTTCTGGAGAAAACTTAACTATGATATTTGGTAAGTTATTCGGATTAGTAGCCCATTCAAAAAATTCTCTTAGTGTTGTTATTTGTTTATCAACTGCAAGTTAGAGACTTGCTCTTGCGCTGCGTGTCGTTTGATGATGCCACCAATTCCATCACACGGACCTTTGCCATGGGCAGTCGCAGAAAAATAATAAATCTTGTTACGGCGTTCAGGAAGACTTTTTACATAATTAGTTATTAATTTGATCAAAACATGAACAGCAACGGCATCGTGATTATTACAGTCTGAAATAATTACTATAACGTTTATTCTAATTTATATTTACAATTAATTTATATTTACAGATTTATATTCAAATACAGTCCTTATTTAATAATTTATATATCACACTAAACACACACTAACTATAATTTATATGAGAGTCACTTTATCGAGGCGCGATTGCTTTCTTTCAGTATCAACACTAACTGACTAACTAACCCCGTTGCGATGCTCGTCGCCTATTTATACTCGCACGACTTGTTCTAGAGACCTCTCTAACTCGAAGTTCTGGTGGATGCGCTGGGTTTTTCTAGATGTTACGTATTCCAGATCATTCTTGAAAATAAGGCGGAGGAGCAATAGTCGTATCATATGGGAATTTCACTGGGGGCACTAATTGAGCACATTAATGCAGCAGCTCGCGTAACATTGCCCCCTCCTTAAGAGACAGTTCCTCCTGGAACTAACTAGGAAACTGAAACGAGATGACTGTATCGGCAACTGGTTCCCTTGTTACATTTTCCAGTTGCATGGAAGTAACATGCGACCGTCTTCTCTGTTAGCTGTGTCTCCCGTGCTCGGCCGCAGACTAGTACCTGCACTTCGGTGTCTCGGAAGATTACTTCTACCATGTTACGGATTATTCGCCAATCTAAATGCCTACATTCAATCTTGGGCATGGCTAGCCTATGCACGTCCAATTCAAGCACATGCTCCCTCAAGCTTCGTAATGCTTCCCAGACATCCTCGTACGTTGGTCTTTCGTCGAAGGTGTTTCTCGTCACTAGGTGGAAATTGTAGCGGGAGCCATCTTGCAGCTTCAGAGCTTTACCTGGTACTGGTAACTGGTCTTGCAAACGTCGGGCGCCACTCTTCTTTATGAACAGAGATGCCAGTCCGCGTGCATCGGTTACGCTGGCAGGGATGTTTATTGCCAGTGAGTATTCCTCTGGAACGGTAAGCATGTCTTGTCGTCTCTCAGTGGTGACGCCGAATCTTGCTTTTCCGGTACCACCATAAGCACCTATAGGTAATAGATGGTGGTGGTGAATATTACCTATTTACAAAAGCGTTATATATATGTTCCTCTACTGTAGTTTAGTGAGACCGGATGATAGTGGTGCCGACAGAATGCGTAGTGGTGGAAAAGTAGGCGGGGCTATGGCCTTTTCTTTTAGGTATTGACTTATGCATCGACTAGTCGTTCCTAGATGGCGACATGAATCAGACTATGAAAATATTTTTCATCCAAATAGAAAACTGTGGTCATTGTAATGTGAAATAAAATGATATATTTTATTGAAATTTGGGTGTTATTCCTATACAGGGTGATTGATTAGTGTTATACATTTCAGTGCCTCCTTTGTCCTTTGAGATAACAATTTGAAAATTTAAGGGGCTTATAGCAATCATCAGTCTTCACATTTTAAAGTTATTTACGATCTTACAGGCTGTTCCATAATGCTGTGCCATATCAAAGTTACATTTTTTTCATTAAAACACCCTTCATTCTATTGCATATTTGGAATTAGCTTGACCTCCTCATTACAATAATATAAGGTTGTTATGTGTTCTACGGGGTATTCAGGAAGTTGAAACCAATTGCCCACAAAATTCGTAACAAGTTCAATACCCTGTACCATGTAAGAAAAATTCAAAAATGAAAATCTGTTGCTGCCAAAGCATTCGAATAGTAGTGAAAAATATAGAAAATTTTTTATTTCGTTAATACGAATACATTCTTTTCTTGGTTTTTCCAAATGGATCATCTCATTATGTGAGTACCACCAGCATACTTCTTATTTTATAAAGGCATTCCCTTTACCTCAAATTATTAGCTTTTGAGATATTTTGATTTTTTAATGCAAAACATTGATTATATCCAATCATTTAACAATTAATTCTGAGTTGGCTATGATTTATTCTATGATTTATTTGTCAAAAACTGACATTTTATCATTGCTGTTTGGTACTGTAGAATTTGAATTGCAAATACAAAGGAAAAACTAGTATATTAATAATGAATTAGAGGAACGAAACAATAAAAAACTATCCTATTTACTACAGTATACGTTCACGTCTTGATTATTACAATAGGTATTCGAAATGCCTCCAAAGACATTCATGCGTGCTTGAAAGCGATAATTGGAAGAGTTACTCACATCACGATGCATTTCTATAGAAACATTCCAAAATTAATTCCGTATTCTCTCTATCATGTTATGCTTTGTTGTTGGAGGTACTTTTGTACACCTCATTCTCAATGTGACCCCACGGAAATAAGTCCATTTTATTGAGCTCTGGTGACCTTGGTGGCCACTGTACTGGACCATTTCTTCCAATCCACTTTCCAGGAAATCATTCATTCAGTTCACCATTAATTAAATGATGTGAACGTAGTAGGATTTCTTCCAATAAAAGCGGTAATTGGATCATTAGGACATCTAAATACAACTCAGCATTCAAATGTTCCTCATAAAAATATGGTCCCACTACATATTCACCAACTAAACTTCCCCACACATTCAACGACCATTTAGTTTGACTGTGTGTCACCATGTTATATGGATTGTGGTGAAAGTGGATCTTTTTTTGTCAAAGATTCTTTGCATACCGTGGTAGCTCAGCTCTTGTTTGTTAGGAATATTTCTTATACTTTGTGTGTGGGCTCTCTGTAACTACCAGCAAAACATTAATTTTGTTTTTGCCAGCAACAGATTCTTATTCTTGATTTTCGCTTGGAAAATTGGTTATAACTTTTCAGATTACCTGTAGAACTATCACAACCCTATGTTATTGTAATGGGAAGGTCAAGCTAATTCCAAATATGCAATAAAATATAGGGTGTTTCATTAAAAAAATGTAAATTTCATATGACACAGCATTCTGGAACACTCTGTAAGATTGTAAATAATTTTAAAATGTGAAGACTGGTGATGGCTATAAGCCCTCGAATCCTCAAATTGATACCTCAAAGGACAAATAATGAGGTACTGAATTTTATCACACTAATCAATCACCCTATATATTATAACAACAGTTATGTCAAGGAGTACATATTCTGAAAGTAATAGATAGAGATTTTTAAAAAGATTCAAATGCCAATTTGGTTTGGTTATGGTTTTAAACTTTTTTCGTTATTAAATTGTTTCCATAGTTTTAGTAGGTAATCTAAAATATTTTAATAATATGTTAAAGTGAGTATAGCGATATTATCTTCTATGATGAAATCAAGCAATTTGATTGGTTAAAATCTACATTACATTAAAATTAAAGTTGTGACGCGTTCCGCTAACACAGTACCTTTCTCAAACGAATGGAGGTATAATGAAAATTCTCAATTTATACAGTGCCATAATACTGAATTTTCTTTTACTTCAGCTACTGTGAAACCGCTTAATTTCACTTCAACTCTTTGTATTATTCGTTCTTTACTATCATATGATTCATAATATATTCCTTTTTGTGGCATTATTAAGTTTAAAAATAATTTTTGGTGTCTAACTAATGTTTTGGAATATAGTATAGTTAAAATTGTGATTTTTGAAAACGATTTCAGGTTGAACACCGAAACGTTAAAAATAAAATAAAAGCGATGTATATTAGGACAGTGGCTTATTTTACCAATGAATTGTTTTTAGTGTTATTATTTCAATTCCAATAAGTGAAGTTTTGTCAATAAAGAATAAGATCGAAAAATCAAATCCATTTCCACACGCTGATCAGTTGAATTTACATGAATATGTTGTTGGAAATCTCCCCACTCACAATATACATCAAAGTGGCCCTATTTTAAATCCTAATTTTTTTCCCACAGTCTTGAATTCCACTCTCGAACCCATATAGATCGTTATTCTTCATCTTTTTTTTCTAATTTTTTTAACTTGTTCATAATAATTACAATGGCTTTACATTTTTTTTGATATTTTCATCGTATACATATCTCACTATGGAGAAACACACTTCAGTGTAAACTGTTCATACATTTATTGCAAATGGGATACGTGCGATGTCCTACATATACAGGGTGGTCCGTAAGTAATGGTCCTAAGTGGAATGGAAGATTCTTCGCCTGAAAATATTACAATCTGACGCAACTTCTTTCAATAAAATATTGATGATAAGAATGATACAGGGTGGCAAAGTTGGAATGTCAAAAATGTTTTTTTTCAGTGAATTGGAAGATTTTGGATATACAAACGTAAAAATTTAGATAGGGGTATTAGGGACTGGGAAATTATAATATGTTATTAATTCCGATGTATTTCCTAGAGGGCGCCACAAAGGCTATGTTATTGGTGTAACTGAAGGATTAACTTATTTATCGTTAACGGTATCCCTCTATTTACTGGAAAATATTAAAAATGCATTATTTTCGCGTCAAAAAGGTATACCTATCATAAGTCTCAAAAGTTACTGGTTTTCGATATATTCGCATTTTTAAACCACCCTTCATAATTTTCATTTCATTTATTAGCACAAAAATAATATTTTCAATAGGCGCTGATGTCGGAAAATTTATTATCAGCTGTAATCTAGCAAGAACATCAATAATTTGCAATAATATCGTCATAGATTTCGAAAGCGTATTGCTTGGTAACAACCCGACTCCGAAGACATATGGTTGTTACCGCAAAGCAACATCCTTGAGGGAAGTTAAAGCAAAATCATTGCATATTATTAATGGTTCCTGCTATATTGAAGCTAATGATAAATTTGCTGACATCAGCTCCTTCTAACATTAATAAACGCTAATAAATGAAATGAAAATGATGAAGGGGGGCTTAAATATGCGAATATCTTGGAAACCAGTAACTTTTGAGACTAATGATAGGTAAGTATACCTTTTTGTCATTGTGTCGTTTCAATATTTTCCAATAAATAGAGGGAGATCATTAACAATAAATAAGTTGATCTCACAGATAACACAAACGACATAGCTTTTGTGGCGCCCTCTAGAAAATCGAAATGGATAACATATTATTATTTCCTAGGCCCTAATACCCCTACCTTTAAATTTTGACGTTTTTATATCCAAAATCTTAAAATTAACTGAGAAAAGCATTTTTGCCACCCTGTATTATTCTTATTATCAATATTTTATTAAAAGAAGTATAACTAGTTCCAACAAAAATATTACCTACATTCCCCAAGTATCAATGAAATTTCTCTTATCATTTGTCAAAATAAAAGAGTTAATCATGCAAGTGCGAGAAGTAACTCTTTTTTGACGAATGTGAATATTGACAGGCAAGTGCTACAATCACATGAGTCAAAAAAAGGACTTTACACACGAATTGAATACAATATGTTCTCCACTTTCGAAATTTGTATCCAGTTTTACCAAAAATCAGAATTTTGGATTGAAAATTTGATATAAAAAAAAAAGATTAATGTTAAGAAAAATGTTTTTCGAATCCGAGCTCAGTGGCTATTTTCAAAGTTCGGTCCCACTAAAGAAAAATTCCATTTCCTCTGCATCAAAGTGCCATCTACAAGATGATGTTCATTTTGATCCACTAAAAATTGAGTAGACTCTTTAAAAAATAAAGATTTGTTTTTTCACAGAACTGATAGCAGTATATGCACACTTTGGAAGGACTGAGATAAAGTTTAATTATTGTCTAGGTTAATTAATCAAAGAGTTTTGTATTAATTTCAAAAGAGTAGGACAAATAGGGACAATGATAATATAAAAATTTGATTCGTTTTAAGAAAATCTTGTTGGGTATGTCAAAATACGAGATTTCTGGAAAAAAAATTTCTATGTTGTATACAATATGTCATTGGCATTCAGTTTTTATTACTTGAAAAAAAGACTGATACAATTTTTGGGATATGGTTGTTTAATAAATTAACGAAAAAAAGCGAATTATTTCAATGAAAATCGGTTTCTCGCCAGGTTTTCATATATTATGCCTTATTTATATTACATATTAGTTATACGAGTGTGAAGCATGAAAATATGAACACTACTAGAAAGTTGATTTGGAAGAAAACTTGAATTTATTTGAGAAATCAATTCAGCTGGAGGTAATTCAAATGGTTTTCATAAGCAATTTCTAACTGAATTTTCATCATCAGATCAATAATAACATTGTCACTTTGTAATTGGAAAACTTTGTACACAATGTATGTGTATTTATTATTTGGAATTGTTATTCAAAATAGACTTTAAATTTGTATTGTTGTTGGTACTTTTGTTTTAATATCAAACTATTCTTTTTCCTTAATGGTCTAAATGTAGTTCATTATTAAATCCATACTGAATCAGCACTGGACATTGCGGAAGTTTTATTTCCAGTGGCTAGTCGGTTTCGTTCTAAGATTAACCCGGCATTTTTTCATAAATTTCCAAACTTACATTGGATTAAGAATAGATACCGATATTTGCAGAAATGAAAATATTCAAGTTATTTTCACCAAAATCCAAAGATAATTCGCATTCGATCAATAGACAACCTTTAATGTTTCATTAAAATACGTTGAAATAATAGTTATAAACAAAAATCATTCAAATTGTAACATCTTATTGCCTGACTATTGTTTGTATTGTTTTATATTCGACAATTTCTGTTCTCTTCAGGTCTTTTTCTGTTAAATACCCTAATATAGACCAAAGTTAGCTTACTCAAGTTAACCCAAACCTTATCGTTGAATCTTTTTTCAAACTGATTTAAATTAATAGTGATATCTGCCTCCAAGTATGATATCAA
The DNA here is from genome assembly GCA_910591675.1 of Galerucella calmariensis. Classification (NCBI taxonomy): domain Eukaryota; kingdom Metazoa; phylum Arthropoda; class Insecta; order Coleoptera; family Chrysomelidae; genus Galerucella; species Galerucella calmariensis. Next base: position 4,523 of record CAJUYG010002574.1, on the reverse strand, counting down.
ATAATAATTTATTTCACCTGAAACAACGAAGGAGAGGTATCTACATGCAAACTTTGTGAGTGTCATTCGAAAACACCCTGTATAACCAATGACTATGACCATTGCAAATTTGTTATTTTGGAATTTATATCAGGTGGGGTTTACATTATTAAATATTTTGTATTAATTTTATTGTACGATAAAGGTAGGTACTTATCCCAAATTTAATTGCAAATTAGCTAACAATTCAATAAATTCAATTGTTCATCAATTAATAGGAAAAATTTAATTCTCATGTTGCCTTATACAGGGTGTACCAACCTTACGACAAACTTCGGTATATGGGTTATTTTGACAGATATCAAATAATGTTATTAACAAAAATAGTGGATGTTGTGAAGGTCTATATTTTGAAATCATATCGAACTATACAGAGTGCTGCATAACTCCGTTACAAACCAAACATATGATTTTTCAAATGGGAACCCCTGTATATTATACCGAATTCGGATTGGTTACATTTTTTTGAAGCTTTTGATATGAGGTTTCGCCACATTATACAGAGTCCTTCAAAAGATATGCACACGTTTATGTGAAAATCGTAGGTAAATCAACGCTCTGTAGCTTGTTGTACGTTAAAGAAAAAAATGTATTTTGCCAGAGTTTTGTAATATGATGCAATATCTTCGTATCCTATTTAATTTTAATTATATTCTTCCTTGTATACAGGGTGAACGGAAACTCGAACCTGTCACTTTCTTTCTTATTTCAAATGGAACATCCTGTATTTTATAGCAAAAATGGTATCTTCGAATATGTAACTTTAATTTTTGTCAAGCATTCCCTATACCCAAAGTTTATAAAAGCACAATTATTTTGTAATATTTATTGTAAAATATAACTACTGACCTATTATATGAAAGCATTGAACGTTGTATGTAACAAAAAATCCTAATTAATAATAAATTTCAATGAACAATTTATTCTAAACAAAACTAGCCACTAAAAGTATAATCCCAACCGTAATATTTAACTAAAGGTTCAAAATGTTCACCGTTAACATCAATGCACTGCTGCAGAATAGTTCAAATGATTGACTAACATTTCTGGGCATATCAACGTTAGCAGATCGAAATACTGCACTAATTATCTCTTTCATGTCATCTCTAATAGCCGGGGATTTTATAAACTTATTCCTTACCAGACCCGAAAAAAATAAATATACTTTTGTTAAATCGGGTGACCGAGCTGGCCAATCAGTTGGGCCCCCTCTTACAGCATTGCATTGATGTTAACGGTTAACACTTTGAACCTTCAGCTTAATATTACGGTTAGGACTATAAATACTTTTGGTAGCTAGTTTTGCTTAGAATGAATTATTCATTGAAATTTTCCATTAATTAGGATTTTTTGTTACATACAACGTTTATTGCTTTCACATAATAGGTCAATAATAATAGTTTACAATAAATATCACCAGATAACTCTGTTTTTATAAACCTTGGGTATAACGAATGCTCGACAAAAATTAAAGTTACATAATCGAAGATTCTATTTTTGCTATAAAATACAGGGTGTTATATTTGAAATAAGAATGAAAATGACAGGTTCTAGTATCCGTTCACCCTGTATACAAAAAGTAATATAATTGAAATTAAATATGATACGGAGATATTGCATCATGTTACTAAACTCTGTTTGGCAAAATAGATTATTTTTCTTCAACGTACAACAAGCTACAGAGCGTTGATTTACCTACGATTTTCACATAAACGTGTCCATATCTTTTGAAGGACTCTGTATAACGAGGCAAAACCTTATATCAAAAGCTCCAAAAAAATGTAACCAATCCGAAATCGGTATAATATACAGGGGTTCCCATTGGAAAATTAATATGTTTGGTTTATAACGGAGTTATGCAGCACTCTGTATAGTTCGATATAATTTCAAGATATGGACCTTCTACTATTTTTGTTAATAACATTTTTTGATATCTCTTAAAATAACCCATATACCGAAGTTTGTCGTAAGATTGGTACACCCTGTATGTTAATAAGTAAACAATCGGGAAACATGATTAATAAATTTTATTTATTCATTTACGAAATCAATTTTCAATATTTTGTTGGTGACTAGAGACTCAATTGCATTGAATTCTGATTCAATTGATTATGGTAAATTAATATTGCAAAATTGTTAAATATATATAATCTGAAAACCTATCAAGAAAAACTAAAGAAGCAGTAAAACACCAAGATGCGATATTAGAAACACAAGTAATAAATTACATCAATCGTGTCATTGTATATTTATAATATAATAGAATAACCAGCAACATTCCATAAGATCAATTACAAAATTTTATAAACCAACTTTTAAGGACGTCCATGTCAGCACAAATTTTTGTTGGCGGCTATCGGTACTTATTTTGTTGATGAATATGAACAGTGTTTTATAAGGAATGGTAAACATTTCAACCATAAGCTCGGGGCCTCGAAGTATTAATATTTATTTTGCTGAATAACGCTAGGTCAAATGTTATCTAATATAGATATACAGAGTGTTGAAGTTAAAATTGATTATTAATTTGTTTGCAAAGAGGCATTTCAAAATTTTTTCAAATCTGTAAATTTGAAAAAAAATGTAAGCTTTTTTATTAGCCTAAATTCAACCCGTTTTTTTCTAGACACAGTAGTATCTATTTAATTTACTTTATATTTCATCAGTAATCAGTAATCTTCGCAATTCGTGAAAATATTTTTCTACAACCCTTTGCAAAAAAACGTCGTTTTGTAATAGAACCTATTTTTATCATTTCCACTAGTTTTATGTTTCTTGTTAATTATTTAGCTTGACAATTTGTACTAACATTGTTGTTTTTTAGTATATTATTAAGATATAAACAGGATTGCAGAAAAAGTATAGTGTTTCACTAGGCGTGCATTCTTTATACACGATATAAACGATTTGAACAGTTAATTTCCGAATTATTAGGGCCCTGGGATATTTATTAAGACCTGATAATCAAATATAGAATTTCGGAACAATTTAAAATATCCCTTGATCGGACTATGAACTTGATGAAAGAATGATTCTCAAAAGAACACAAAAATATAAAAAATATATTTTATCTACAACGAATAATATAAATAAAACTTGATAATCTTTTATAACAAATGATATGTTCGATATCAATTCTTTCATTAATTGATCTTCTAACTCGAAAAAATATGTTAGGCTAATTGGCAATAACATAGGCGGAGTTTTATTTGCTCCCATAGTTTCTGACGATTATTTACTTCTTGTGAGTATACTAATGCTTTCATATGCCCCATAAGCCACTCAAATTGACTGGTAATTGGAAAAGACCCATGAAAATTTCTCCAAATATAAGGCACCATACATTGATCTCAAATTCATGTTGATAATAATATATGATTGTTGGAATTATTGAGAATTTTCAATATTCCAGCTGAGGCTATTTATCCAGTTGAAAACTCCTTTGCGTGTAAACGTGGCCTCGTTAGTATAAAGAGTTTGTTCAATGAAATCGCGAATCTCATTCCGTTTATTTATCATCCAGCGAGCTAATTTTCATCCACATAAATACAAATTATATCTTACATTTGAACATTAATAAAGTTGTTATGCCGCGCATTTTGACTTAATCAAATTTTCAAATTTCACAACAATCAGAATCATTGATGACAATAACAACTAACAGCAATAACAGGATACTACTAGATTGAATTGATAAATTTATGCAAACCAAAGCCAACTACACCCTGTAACTCACTGAGGAGCTCTATTGAATTAAGTAGTATATGTCAAATCCTAATAATTGAAGCTCAACATTCATCAGTTGAAATATTTTCAATTATTAACCAAACACTCCGTATATTATATCATTGATAATAATATCTTTAGATTGAGATTAATAAGGGGGTTACTTTCCTGTTATCGCTAGTTATTAATACAAGTTCACCATAGTAATACCTGACAATAATAATTTATTATAATTAACATTTGATAAGTTTGCGAATGGTTTGCGTATCAAACATTAAATATATTCCAAAAACCTGGCGTAATTGAATGGAATGAAACAGCTGATTTTAACATTTGAATCGAAAAAATAATATCGCCTAGCCTTAACTCACGAAACGTTATAAAAAAAATCAATTGCATAGGTAAAAATGGATTATTTGTAAAATTAGCACATTTTGTCCTGATGATTATATACGATAACTACAGTTTGTGTGATTTTAACGTTCAATGGCAGAAATAGTTTGATTAGTCCGAACCTAGCGACTAGTAGCAGTACTAATCGATATATTACCAAGAGCTCCACTCATTAAATTGTCGATATTGTTTAACCACGCCTACCGAATATCAAGTCAAATATATTTCGGCACCACTATTATCCAGCCATGGCATCACCAACATCCAGAAGGTGCTACTATAATCCAATACTTGCGATATTTGGTTCCACCAAACTACATTAGAGGAACATATATATATATATATATATATATATATATATATAT
>CAJUYG010002573.1:8080-30181 GCA_910591675.1 Galerucella calmariensis | reverse complement strand
CTACTACAACAACAATCTAAAAGCAGGATCGTACGCAAACCGTTTCACTCCCCCCTTACTTCAAGAAAAATTCATACGGAGAATTTTTCATCAGCGCTAGCTGACTTTAAATCCTTTATGTTCCAGGTGCCCTTGTCTATTCCCTTCTCATCCTTTAAAACATACGTCCATGGTGATATCCGTTTTTTTATCAAAAAGGGTCCTACCCAACGAGGTGCCAACTTACTGGTATAATACTGTGCTGCATCAGACGAAACAAAATTCTTGCGCCAAACCAATTGGTTGGGAAGGTACTCCTCGTGTCTGCGACGAAGGTTGTAAAACTTCTCGTTTTTCTGCGAAGCCTTATCTAAACGCACTCGTACATCTCTGAATAAAGCATCAAAATCCTTCTGTTTGTCAGTTAAAACTTCACCTGAATCCTCGTTTTTACCCCGTAAACTTTCCTTAATTTCAAAATCCTTACCCCTCAAAACCATGTTTCTACCAAAATTAACGAAATAGGGCGTCTGTTTAGTCGATTCATTAAATGCCGTACGTAAAGCGCAGGTGACCTTGGCCAAATTAATATCCCACTTGCGGTGATTATCTGAGACATACATCGATAACATAGTTTTGATGGTCCTATTATACCTTTCCGTAGGGTTCGCTTGTGGATGGTAAAAAGCGTTAAGACGAACCGTAACTCCATATTCTTTGAGTAAATCCGAAAAAATTTTCGAGGTATATTGCGGACCATTATCCGTCAAAAGCAACTTTGGAGCTCCGAACATTAAAAACACACCTTCCTCAATTTTACTCGCAACCATCTGTGCAGTAGAAGACCTTAAAGGAAAAGTAATAGTAAACTTGCTAAACGTATCCACGACAACCAAGATAAACCTATAACCAGTGAAAGATCGCGGGAACGGTCCCATCAAATCGGTTGCTATTATCTCCCATGGACGTGTGGCCCTTGGTTGAGGAGTCATAAATCCTTTAGGTTGACCGGGCTCTATTTTATGTGCTGCGCAAATGTGACACCCCCTTACAAATCTAGCTACGTCCGACTTCAACTTAGGCCAATAAAACCGTTCGCTCACTCGTTTAAAAGTCTTTAGTACGCCCATGTGTCCTGCTAACGGTGGTTCATGTGAAGGTTTTAACACCTGACGTCTATCACCTTTAGGAACTACCTCCTTCCAATTATCAGACTCGTCTCCTAACGACCCAAAAGTGGTTTTGACATATTTGAATAATCTGCCACCTACTACTCTCCACTGCGAAAAACGAATGGGATCGCTATCCACTCTTTTTAACATTGAATTATACCATTTATCCCCAAGATCAGAAATTTCAAGACTACCTAACTCTGGAACAGACCTAGACAAGGTATCTGGTACGACGTGATCTTTTCCCTTACGGTGAACTATCTTGAAATCATATTGTTGGAGACGAACGCTCCAGCGAGCCAGTCGACCGGAAGGATCTTTCAAATTTTGCAGCCAAACCAAAGAATAATGATCCGTCACCACGGTAAAAGGTACTCCTTCTAAGTGAGGTCTCAATTTCTCTACGGCCCACAATACTGCCAAACATTCCCTTTCCGTTGTCGAATAATTTCGCTCCTGCCTACTCAGACTTCTACTCAAATAACTAACGACTCTATCGCCATCTGCATGTGGTTGTACCAGTACTGCACCCAATCCATAGCCTGAAGCATCACATTGTACTACAAACGGTAAATCGTAATCTGGGCAACCCAAAACCGGAGCTTTCACTAACAATTCCTTTATCTGCTGAAATGAACTTTCACACTTGGACGTCCAATCAAATTTTCTCCCTTTACGCAACAACGCCGTGATAGGAGATATCAAAGTCGAAAAATCAGGTATAAAACGTCGATACCACGAGAAAGTACCAATAATACCTCTAACATCCTTTACACTTTTAGGGGTAGGTAACATCAACATCGCGTTAACTTTATCGGGATCGACATGAAGGCCATGATTGTCTACAACAAATCCTAAATATTTAATCTGGGGACTACAAAAATTACACTTCTCCCAACTAACGGTTAAACCAGCATTCCTAAGCCTTCTAAAAACTTCCTCCAAAATGGACACATGTTCCTCAAAAGTTTTACTGACAATAACGATATCATCCAAGTACGTAAGAACATTGGGGTCCAATTCGGGACCTAAAACTTGATCAATAAGACGTTGCCACGTAGCCGGTGCATTGTGTAAACCAAAAGGCATCCTAACGAATTCGAACAACCCGCGACCTGGTACAGTAAAAGCGGTAAATTTCCTGGAAGATTCTTCAACACCGACCTGCCAATACGCCGACTTAATATCTAACGTAGACAAATAATGTGCATTGCGTAATTTATCCAACGTATGTGAAATGTAAGGTAGAGGATAACTGTCTCGTTCTGTTACGGAATTGAGTTTACGATAGTCAACACAGAAACGATATGAACCATCTTTTTTCTTGACCAACAAGATAGGTGAACTCCACGGACTATTTGATTTTTGTACGACACCTAGTTCTAACGTTTCATCCAGTTCCCGATTAATGTGGTTCTGCATAACTGGTGAGACAGGATAGTACCTTTGTTTGATGGGAGCCGAATGACAAACAATTCGATGTTCAGCAACATTTGTACAACCAAACTTATTTCCCATGAGAGTCTTGTTTCTCTCAACAACCGCTTCCAGTCGCAATTTTTGAAGCTCACTTAACGACTTTTCACCCCTTAGATGATCCACAGTAGATATGGTAACAGGAATGTCAGAAAAATGCCACTCATTATGCCTTAGATCGGGCACTATACCCATAATTCTCCAAAAATCTGCTCCCAAGATCAACGTATGAGGAACCTCTGGCACTACTAATACTGGAATAATCCGTAATTGATCTCTAAGAGAAAAAGGAACCGAACATTCTCCTATACTCTCACACGACTGACCATTAGCCACACGACAAGAAACCCTCTTAGAAGAATCAAGTACAAACCCCAATCTCTGTAAATGTTTCCAACCGGCATTACCCACAATGGTTTTAGAAGCACCCGAATCCAACAAACCTAATAATTCGAATCCCAAAACTTTCACCTTTAAATATGGTCGCTCGTCGTCCGTAGCGTGATCGAGAATGAAATCGAGTACATTTTGAACCTTGGTCGAACAACCTACCGCAACTCCCCTTCGACCCGTTGAGAGCGCTGCACCTCGTTTCCCGAACTACAAGCTGGACACGTTTTGACCGTGAACCCTTCTTTACTGCATTTATAACAGCGTAACACCTTTGGGAGGGTACATCCAACCGCACGATGTCCTGGTTTTTTACATCTAAAACATATTATGTTGTTCCTACTACCTGCAGACGAAGTACTAACTAACTCAAGGTGATCTGATGGTTGAGCGGTCCCAGTCTCTACAAAAGCTAAATCTCTCTCTAATACACTACCCCTCTTAACCCCAGGTTCTACATACGCATTTATGACATCACGTCTGTCTTCCATCCTACGACAAGCCTTCCGCAATTCCTCCATGGTACTGGGTAAAGGATCTCTCAACCTATCTTGATAAAATGGGTGTAAATTTTTCATTATAATGGACAACTTCGCTTCCTCCGGAACATAACAACCTAACCTACTAAAATAGCTCGACATTACCGCCATATAAACACCGATAGATTCTGAAGCTGCTTGAGTCCTGCGTCTCAACTCATCAAAAAGTACGTCCGTATGATTGGCCGACAAATACTCTCTCTTAAATTCTTCAACCAACTCCTCCCAAGAATTGACTCGGAGACGTACATCCTTGTAAAACTGGTAGGCCTTATCTGAAAATAAATCTACGCCCGAATCTAATAAAATATCAGTGGGAACGTTTCGAGCAAGCCTCAACTCTTCAACTCGTTCAAAGAAAGCAGATACTGACAATGACCTTGATGTCCCTGAAAATTTCTTTAACCCCCATTTATGAGGTGGTACCGTCTTAACAGAAGACGTACGCGTTGAATGACTCGAAGAAGCATTCACTTCCGGAGATGATGCCGGACAATTTTGAACCCCCGCTTGGAATTGGTTAGCGGTGACAATACTTAGGGCGGCAGGAACACGAACACCCGTCGAAGCAACTACGGAAGACAATACATGAAACCTATCAAACAACCCCAATAACCTAGTTAACAATTCCGACTTCGTAGCCTCGTGAGCTTCATCTCCTTCCGTTAGCATCTGATCCAATCTATTCATGGCATGGGACAGCTTAGTCTGTAATTTCTGGGTTTCCCCTACATTTGCCACACCCACATAACTACCTAGTAAAACCTCAATCTGTGAACACTTGCCTTCTAATGCTGCCTTATCTTCCTCAAACGAAAAAGGGTATTTAGGATATCGAAAACTCTCCCCACTTTTTTCCAAACGAACAGCCATTGCTAAACTGGTGCGCATCTCATCAACAGGACCAATCTTTACACCTCTTAATTTTAGTTCCCACTCAAGTTCATCCTTGTCAAGTCTATTTACAGTCATTTTACGAGCCATAATGAAAGATACCTCTACCGATACTAACTTACAAATTAATTTTCAAAAATTTCTGTAATGTCCTACCAATCAACAATAGTGCAATATAGTTCTGTCGTAGTGCAATATATTACTACCTAAGTGGTACGCTTATATGTATCTATGTTGAAACACCAATAATCATACGGAGGAATTTGTTCGAAGTAAATTAGTTGTCATGAGTTATATCTTATTACTAAATTTTCAATACAATAACCAGGTTGTAAGCACACACATATATATAATACCCAAAAATATGATACTATCTATTTTCTTTATAACTGTTTAACTAATCTATAAAAATACAATTATTACTTTAGTCACGAATACTTTCTTTAGACAGGCCCCACGTTGGGCGCCAAAAACTGTAACCACCCAAATTGATCGTTACGAAAACCGACCACTGGGTTACAGGTAAGTCCAGTTGCTCCGGTGACAACCTTTCAGGCCTTCAACTAACTGAGTCAGCGAGAGGGAGTGAGTCAAACTTCACAATTCCGGAATCTTCTAATATGGGCGCCAGCTAGGTCTCAACTCAATTATGATACTAGTCCTATCCCAAACCTAGCAAAGTGATAGGAATAAAGAAAACAATTTCCCAAACTTACCACAATATTTATATATCTATATATATTCGTGACTATAAAAAGGTACAAGGGTTATCCCCAAAAAAATATATATATAATAGTTTATATGAAAAGTACAAAAGGTGATTATACCAAAAAAAAAAAAAAATCGAATAGATAGTATCTATATCAAAATGTTAAGTTAAGAGAATGGATTATTCCAATTCCAAAATGTACGTAATAATATTACAATATGCAAGTCAAAGCTAGATGAATGGACTCTATGCCAATCCAAAAATATCTGTAAAAAATTTACAGTCTGAAATCAAAGTTAAGTGAATGGTCTATGCCAATTCCAAAATATATGTAATGATATTACAATACTCAAATCAAAATTAAGTGAATGGACTATGCCGATTCTAAAATACCTGTAAGAAACTTACAATACTGAAAGCGAAATTTAAATGAATGTTGGCCATCCCATGCCAAATTGACAAAAATTATATGATTACTATATATTAATCATAAGTAGTGTGAAGGATTAAATGGGCTACGTCCAATCCAAAAAGTTATGTGTGTGTGCTTACTAACCAAATAAAAATAAAAATACTCATATATGCGTGATAAATATGGCCGTTAATCGTTTGACGGCTTGGTACCAAGGCGACTTACCGATTAAGGTAACAGTATATTACCCTATTCTGCAATACTTAAGAATCTACTTAAATCTACATAAAATATGAAAAAAAAACCACAGTATTGAAATGATACTCCTGGGTCCATCCTGTTCATTACGGTGTGACTTCAATATAACTGTTGTTCCTTGTTCCTGATCAGTCCCATACCAAACTCTTCCAAATCCTGTACCCAATACTTATCCAACTTCCGAACAATCACTCTCGAGAACAGTTGAATTGGTAACTTGGCCCAATACTCAAACTAACATAGGCAGTACTTGGGGTGTTACTTGGCCCAATACTCGAACTAACATAGGCAGTACTTGGGGTGTTACTTGGCCCAATACTCGAACCCTTAAAATATAAACCAAACTAAATTACTAAACTATCCCATACTTAGGGTCATCCTAGTATAAACACAGACTGTGTTCCCAAGCAAAAATAGAACCCTAACATAACTAAGTTACAAAAGTAGATAAATGTGGCATAGTCAACCCTTTAGAAATGAAAGAAATCTTGATGGAAATAAACATTACCATTAAATAATAAAACTTGAATCTGAAATGAACTATCTTGTACTAAATGTGTTTAAATTACTAATTTACAATAAGAACTACTACATATACTGAATCTCAACTAAACGTATGAAACTTGAGTGATATTAAAGAAATTCCCTACTAAATAGTAACCTTTAAAACTATGCTTTCAACAACTCCTAACCAGTATATAGGCAACTCACACGTTATGACATAGCAACTATCAAGTCTATGATATTGTATGTATAAGGGTAAACTACCTCGATACTTACGGAAGCCTAACATTGCTCTTCGGGTTTCACTTCTGCAAGTTCAGTACTATGAAATTTATCAATTAGCCAAAGTAAAATAATGAGTTGAAATAATGACGGTAAGATAGGTTTGAATGTATGATATAAAAAGAAAATGGTTAAATAGGGGCATACAACCACATTAACATGTAATTTCGTCTTAAAAGACATACAGAATTATGCTACAAAATGTATCTGAAGGATACTCCAAACAATAAAACCCAAAAAATACATACCTTCTTTCGCGAAGGGTTTCGACAAAAAAAAAGAACAGCGTCTAATACAGATACGGAGGTTTCTCCAACATCATTATCTCCGCCCTAGAGATTAAATCCATAACGTCCAAAATGATTAAAATCCACAAAATCCACAGCGTGGGTAGAGTGTGGTTCACCACAAAATTCCAGTAATTCCTCTGGTCCAAAAAAATTCTTTAAATCCCAGCACTCCACCAAATCAGCGAAATAAAAATTAAAGCCCGAAACATCGGATGGTTAGCACATACCATAAAATTTTTGAGATTTTCTATCTCGCCATCTCACCTTCAACGTGACTTCATCAAAAGTGCCACTTCCTTCTCTACCACCGGAAGCCAACCCTTTCAAATGTCACACCCATCAAATGTCAATCATCTGATCACCATAATTCCTACAGCCACCACGTGACTATGCTATATAACTATGTACACAACATCCTGAACAAGATTACCCAAGTTACTTAAAATTACCTACAAACTAATAAATACTACAAAAACCTCCTAGGTAAATATAAAATTCCTTATTAAATTCCGGAGCCTCCACATCGATGGTCGAACATCCACTACTTGTCGCGAGATCATAGAGAAATAAACAACGTTCGTTTTAACTGAAATAACAGGGTGATGAAGTTAGTTTTGGGGTAGGGTTTACAAAATATTTCACTCCATGCACTCTCAGGAGGGCTATCGTGGGTACATGAAGAAATACGATCTACCATACTAAAGTCTCGAGAACACCCAAAACAGTACTTGTCGTTGCAAACACAAAGGTGTGACGGATAGGAGCAGTTATAATTCACCCGTGATTGTTGTTGCCAACCATCACTCATGAAAGTTGATACTATGATATCTGACAGATCAGGAAATAAACAATACAAATGTGAGATTATTGATTTTAAAGGAAATTAATGATTCTACCTGACGATAATAATTAAATTTAGGAATACTTTGAAAAATAAGTGTACACGAATCTCAAATAGCGTTATTTTCGTATTAAGGTAAGTGAAAACCCAACGTATAATAATATATTGCATTACGACAAATGTATTCACCTTACTGAAATGGTTACAGGGTCAAATCAATGAGTACAGTTTATAGTGGTGTATCTATGTGGAGTTACAAACCAAAACCATGGAATACCGTCCTTCTGAAGCCATCACCTAATCCATATCTGGATCCAAAGCTCTGGTTAAATAGCATACTAGGTCCAACGAATAAAACTTTTCAACTATACCTTCTTCTAAACCGATATTCCCCAACCCACACAACATATATCCAGGATAATATGTTGAAACCAATACATAACTCCTTCCACACAAGATAACAGCGTCTACAACTTATATCACTATAAATACAACCAATAACCATTTCACTTCCTACTACAACAACAATCTAAAAGCAGGATCGTACGCAAACCGTTTCAAAGGGTGTACATAGTGACGTGTTAGTGTGGTAGAAGACCACGCATAGGAAGAAAACGCGTTACTCCGACGAAGAAGCATTTCAGCAGCATACTAGAAAGAAAGAGGCAGCTCGAACCGAGAAAGAAAATGGAGAATCGGCAATGGAGAGTCAAGAAATTCTGTGCTATACCGTTGATGTCCAAGCAGTGCTTCTGTCACCAAGATTAAATGTTTCTGCTACTTACTACAAAACAAAGCTTAAAGTACACAACTTGACCTTTTTTAATTTGAGCACAAAAGACGTTACGTGCTACTTATGGCGAAGCTGCTGGGGGCCTTGAAAGCGATATGTTTGCGTCTATATGGACAATGTTTATGACGAAAGAAATTGAAAAGAAGAATCCAAAAAAAATTATAGTCTGGAGCGACGGTTGTGGTTACCAGAACAGAAATGCTCAATTATCCAATGCTCTTCTCGAGTTGAGTATTAAGTACGATATAGTAATAGAGCAAAAATATTTAGAAGTGGGTCACACCCAGATGGAAGTGGATTCCATTCATGCGACAATCAAAAAAAATTAGGAAGGAGAAGAGAAATATTCGTACCAGGAGATTACATGACAATAATCCAAAGTGCCCGACTGAATCCAAGGCCGTACTCAACAGTTTACTGCGATTATTTGGACTTCAAAACATTCGGCACAGATTATTACAAAAGTATACGACCTGGCAATAAGGTTGGAGATCCACGTGTAAATGACGTGGTAGCATTCCAGTACCACCCAGATACGCTAATAAACTTTAAACTTGACTTAACTCATATCTGGGCTCCACTTCCTAGGCGTCCAAGTCATCCAGTTGAAATTTCACATCCAAATTTATACCAAGGACCTTGTCCTATCGACGCGAGCAAAAATAAACATTTGCAGGAAGTAAAACAGTTTATTCCAAGAGATTACCACTTTTTCTATGATTCACTTATTTCGAAATAGAGTTAGTTAAATTTCGTTGTTTTATTTTGTTTCTTTATAATTAATGCTAGTAAAGTGTTCTTTCTATTTTCTTATTGGTTTAGTATCCCTTAAAACTAAGTTATTAGAAGGAGAAATCAGTGACAAACAACTTATTCAGTTGGTATGTAGGAGTACACATTTTATGTTAAGGGTTTAAGGCCGCTCATTGTGATTCCAAGTCGTACTTTGATGTTATTTCCTTCAAGTGTGAGAAGGTGTATGTCAACAAGAATTGTTCAAGTTGAAAAGCAATTTGTCGTATATCAATTTTGCTCACTAATTAAAATACTCTCTTAATGTGTGACATATCAGCCTTCTTCAGTAGTATATTTATTGTTTAAAGCCTGAGCACTATCAATTTTTTTAGTTAGGTGCACAAGTTATACTGTTTTTTGTTTCTCCTGAAAACTTTCCAAAATATGACATACAACGTATTGCTCTTACCACGACGATATATTAATATAAAGGTTTTGGAAACCAAACTAAATGAGATCTCTCATTTAGTTAATTTAGTTTAATAATCAACTTCTAGCAATTGGAGCCTACAACGCTCTAAACAACAAGATTTCTATACAAGATCTTGATAGCATGTTCAATACATACAATCAAGTTCTAGTTAAAGGTGATTGTTATTGTAGACATCCCGATTGGGATTATAATTGTGAAAAACATAATTCTAGTGGGAGTGTTCTTCGAACGTACTGTGAATATACAAATTGCAATATCTTTTATACTCCGAATCCAACATTCTATCCTTTCTCAGGTGATTCACGGAGTACACTGGATATTACAATCGGTAAAAACATCGACGCTTTTGAAAGACTAAGAACAATTAATGCACTAGCCTCTGACCATGACACAATACAACTCATTCTAAAACTACAACACAAGACAAATATTAATAACAAAACATATCACGACTTTAAAACCACCAACTGGGCACAATACAGAAGTCTTCTCAACAAAAACAACAAGAATATAAACAATATCCAAAACAACTGTTACAAAAATTAACGACAATGGAAACACTATAACGAACGAAAAAGACATAGCTCGAGCGTTCGGAAAGTACTTCCAAAAAAGCTTCATCAATACCATGTCTTCCAAGGAGGAACATGATTGAAACATTTACTTCCTAATAACGCTTCAACATCTAGGAAATAAATCTACAAAATAATCGGCGAATTGAGAGTAGGCTGCACCAGGTAGAGACGAGGTGCATAACATCCTGATTAAAAACCGCCCTCCTAAAATAATTTCAATTTTGAAGACGATAATTAATCACATACTAAAGACGAGCTTTTAACCAGAAGTATGGAAATTAGCTAACGTTATCCCAGTCCCGAAAAAGACGCGTTCTGACGGCCTGGTTATATATCATAAAAGATTATATAAAACGGATGATGCAGCTGCAAGGAGCCGTAATTGAGGGAGGAAATATGAATATGGAGGAAGATAATGGAGCCCGAATATCGGCAAAGCGGCACTGCCGCGCTCTATTCATCATCACAGGTACCTGATGCCTTGTGAATAATGGAATAGTTTTTATTATCAACCACCATGTGATGTAATACAAGCTTTTGAACAATGAATATTTATATTATACTCTTCTGAACTCCCACCGTTCAGTCTTCCGTTTGTCCGTTTAGGCCCTCGCTGGAACGGAGCCACGTCCTCTCCAAAATATTTATGCTCGTCGACCAATCGAAACAAAGTAGACAAGTATAGATGCCAGAGCCAGAGCCACGGACAGTGCTCGTCAACTTTTACACGCCTCACCTTGTGGCAGATCGAACTGTCTAAAAGGACACCAAATATTCTTTCTTTTATTATTCCTTACGCAATCGTTCTTTGACTGTGCTATCGTACGAATTGTGAAGAATCCCAAAGACAATTAATCATAGTGACATTGAGCTTGTAGAAACCTTAATTGCATTTATCATTTTCAGATAATGGAATCCATGGCGGACTCCTTCGTGGTGGAGGAAGATCTGGAGGTGCCTGAGGTAGGCACATCCATGTCAGAATATGGCACCCAACGTTAATTTGCTAACGAGGCTTCAGCCATCCTGAGAGATGACCAAACCAAAGGACCTGACCACAGACACCAGGTAAATCAAGAGCAGCCCAACTGAATACAACCAACACACCAGACACCAGGGCAGATCCACTCACCCTGATAGCAGAGTCCCTACATCGGCGCCGAAGACCAGTGCCCAGGAGCTAGAGGACTACTTCTACTAGGTCCAAGCCCCCAGAAGCTATTGGTTGAGGATCCTCACCATCCAACTCCAGGAAGAAACTGCCCAAATAAACGGAAGTCAGATGAGCTAAACCTCACTGACGTCCAGGATGGTAGACCACTTCAACCATACAGCCACTATCACCGGACTGACGTCCAGTTTTTACGGCAGCCTGCAGAGGAAAGAGCCAGCTGCCAACTTCATCATGATGAAATGGGCCATATCCAGACGACTGTTCCCAAACATTCCGCAGTCCACCCTAGTACGGACCGTGATAAAACAACTGCGACCAGAGACCCGATTCCTCCTCCGAGCTTCCGCACCTACCCACGTAGATGAACTGCTAAGAGTGGCCGAAGACATAGAATGAGACCTCAACGTGAGAACCAGAAGCCAACCGCAGCACAGGCCAACCAGAAACCAACCGCAGCAGAGGCCAACCAGAAACCAAGCGCAGCAGAGGCCAACCAGATATCCGGATCTTTCCCAACCACCCGGGCAGAGGTCACCACCAAGGCAGAGGTAAGGTTAGTTTCTCGGACTCAGACAATAGGGGTCACAAAACTCAAGGGAAAGCTACTAGTGAGGAAAATACAGATCTTGTCAAACAACACATTGAAAGTTTTCCTCGTATGCTACCTCATTATGCGAGAAAAACTAGTAGCAGGCAGTATTTAGATCGTAAATTAAGTATTCTCAAAATGCATTCTTTATATCTAGATTTTTGAAAAGACAAAAATGTTGTGCCTGTTAGAAGTAATATTTACAAAAAAAATTTTTGAACACGCAATCTCTCTTTTTTCAAATATGATTATGCAAAGGATAATGAAAGTGGTCATCTGAAGAGTATGTACGAGGAACATGTGGCTAGAAAAGAATAGTGCTATCAAGCAGAACAAGAAGATAAAAGAAAAGCCAACGGTGATGAAAGTTTTCAGACCATCAGATTTGACCTGCAGAGTGTACTACAACTACCGTCTTCAGACGTGGGACAGTTATATCATAGCAGAAAATTATGTGTGCGACTCCATGTACTCTGCTATTGAGAAGGAGAAAAAAAATAGATCAGTTTTTATAATCAACGATTGGAAGGTTTAGACGTGCACGAACCAAAAACAAATCAAATAAAAACCCCTATGAAGTGATCGAAATGAAGTACACAGAGTTTTTTTATTTTCAAGACCTTGCAACGAATATGATTAAGAATAGTAACATAGATGAGGATGGAAATAAGGTCGAGCGGTTAAAGATAAAATGTCTCAAATATGAAAAAGGTAGTCCAGATCACATTCATTATAAATATAGTCACTTTTCTGGCTTCAAACGAATCAACATTGAAGAAAAAGGCAGGAGTCGCCAAAAGCCCCAGGCTATCAAATCCGCTTAGTCTCATCAACTACCAATTACTGATTAGGAGAAGAAAGATCTCATCAAACTCTGCGATTCGTCTATAATACCTGAAGAATTGCATGCTTGGTATAGGTCATTGCCTACTAAATCAGATGAACATGGAGAAGAACTAGCACCTGAACCGGCAGTTGATAAATCGGATGATGAGGAAATGTGAGTCTTTTTTCATATGAGATTCACTCAGGAGTGTTTTTGTGCATATTCATGTAGAAGTCTTCCGACGCCATGGCTAGTGCTACGTTCTATGCTTCAGTACATTGTTAGCCTGCGAGCGAAGCTTATGTGCGGATCTCAACCTGTTCTATACGTGTTATATTAGTGAAAAATTTTACCCGTTCGATTTCGCCATGGACGATAGCCAGGCAGGGCCTTCGGGAGCAAAGAGACCTCGAAAGTGCAAAAATACATTCCAAAATGAAGTGCCTTTGACACAGGAAGAGTTTGAACAATTTTTATTAAACTCTGACGATTATGTTGCAGATCCGGACTTTGCAGATTCAGAGTCGGAGTCGGAATTTTCTGAAAATAGTGATGTTGCGGAAATTGATATACGCGCCTTTGACGATCCGGATCTTGATACTCCTTCTGATGTTGTGGACACCTCACATCGAGCAACACCTATAAACACACCTACTGTAAACGCTCAAATAACACTACCTAAACCGCCCCGTCAAACCCCCCTGATGCCGTGCTATGGGACGGGGTGGCAACTGATCCTATACAAATTCCTTTTACCAGCAGCGAGAATTAGTAATTCAGCCCAATGGTAAGTTGTTTTTTATTACCCACACATTTACGATTTCCTAATAAAAATTTTTTATCACACATAACACGTCAATTGATCACTTTAATTTATTGTTCGACGAAAATTTATTAGATATGATAGTTGAGGAAACTAACAGATATGCCGAGAAAGTTTTTCTTTCGGAGAATACGAGTGTGAAATCCCGCATAAAACGTTGGAGCCCGTTAGCTAAAGACGAATTAGAATTATTTATGGGGCTTCATATGGGTTCTATCAGATTAAATAGGCTACAAGACTATTGGAAAAAGCATCGGCTATTCAACCTACCTGTTTTTTTAGTTTTAGGAGCAGAGACCGATTTATGTTAATTTTGAGATGTCTCCACTTCAGTCGAAATCCTTTACCTGATGAACCAACACCAACTGACAGATTATTTAAAATTATACCGATGATCAATTATTTCAATTCAAAAATGAAAGAAATTTATTATCCTGTCAAAAATCTCTCGCTTGATGAGTCGATGGTATTATGCACGGTAGATTGCTTTTTAGGCAATATATCAAAAATAGAAGGCACAAATACGGTGTAAAATTGTATCTACTCACAGAACCAGATGGCACAATTTTGAAATTTGCCGTTTACACTGGCCTCTTAGACGATTATGGTGGCAAAGGGCATGCTGCGAATGTAGTGTTGCATTTGGCAGGAGAAAAGTTAGATGCAGGACATGCATTATATTTAGATAACTATTGTAATAGTTATGAACTTGCATGCAAATTGCTGGCCAGGAAGACCTACTGCACTGGAACTCTCAGGGTTGATAGAAAACACAATGAAGTTGACGTGAAAAATGCCAAGTTGGAAAAAGGACAAACCATTGCGCGTTATTCCAAGGGAGTGATGGTTGCTAAATAGAGGGACAATCAAGAAGTGTCCTACATATCTACGGAGTTTGGTAATAATTTTAAGAAATATTACAACAGGAGGCGACAGGAAAAGGAAAAACCTGAAGCGATTTGCCACTACAATAGTTTTATGGGAGGAGTCGATAAGAAGGATCACATGATGGCATATTATCCCTGCGAAAGAAAAACTTTACGGTGGTACAAAAAAATCGGATTACATATCATTTTTATGCTTTTGATGAACGCCTTTTTTTGTATAAAAAGATCGAACAACCAAGAATTTCCTGGTACGACTTTAGAATTCAAATCTTGGAACACCTACTTCCAGAGAAAAGAGGCTTCAATCCTACTGGGAAAAAACGACTTACTCATCCGAATCATGTTCCAGAAAAAAATCATTCGACAGGAGCAAGCAAAAAACATGCTCATCGAAGATGTACTTATTGTCATAAGAATAAAGTAAGAAAAGAGACTGTCTACCATTGTCCTACCTATCATGAGAAGCCGGCCCTGTGTTTTGAACCTTTCTTTTCTGAATTTCATAAAAATTTGTAAATACTATGTGTCAGTAACAATGTGTTGATTCGCACGTCCTCTGGCTAAGATTTTTATTGCGAGAGGCTGATGACATCTATAGACGTCATGGCAAGTGTGACTTGAGTTTTGTGTTTTTTTTAAAAATAAATATTTTTTGCATGTCAATAATATTTTATTATTCATTATTTCACAAAAAAACCTGTTAGCCTACTGGTGTCTGTAACCATATATTGTCAGCAGTGAAAGTGTTTAAGATAAAATGTCTCAAATATGAAAAAGATAGTCCATCACATTAATTATAAATATAGTAACTTTTCTGGCTTCAAACGAATCAACATTGAAGGAAAAGGCAGGAGTCGCCAAAAGCCCCATGCTATCAAATCCGCTTAGTCTCATCAAACTCTGCGATTCGTCTATAATACCTGAAGAATTGCATGCTTGGTATAGGTCATTGCCTACCAAATCAGATGAACATGGAGAACTAGCACCTGTACCGGCAGTTGATAAATCGGATGATGAGGAAATGTGAGTCTTTTTTCATATGAGATTCATTCAGGAGTGTTTTTGTGCATATTCATGTATATTTTGTTATAAATAAGACCTCCATTTCACTGATTAACTGCTCACTAAGTGTTGCACCTTCTATAATATAGTGGAAGTAAAATTCATTAAGTACGAAAATCCTATTTTTTGAAGGGTTTTTATAAATTTTCAATTAATACATAGGCATGTCTACTGATAACAACTAGTTCTTTCATATTATTTCAAAAGTTTATACGTCACAAAGCTTTCCGGTTTTTGGCAACAAATAACGTTATAATGCTCAATATTTCATAATTCGAAAAATGCGAATTAGTGACTTTCACCTCTAAACCAACGATATGATACTCGTTAATTGTAAGCTGTTGTGTTTCTTTATTATCAATATTTATATAGATTAGATTATCTATGTCTGTTTTTTTTTCATACAATCATTTTGTTCAAAAATATACGCCATTTCAAGAAAATATATTTTTTAATTAGACTCCACATAATATTTTTAAATCGCTATGATTGATATGGTAGTCAAATGTATGAGCATGTGATGCTAAATGATGCTCTATGGTAGGTGATTCTAGCCCCACTGATCTTGAGGTTTGACCCAAGGTCCCTCAATACATAAGTTGCCTGGAAACTTAAGGTGGTAGAGACGCGAGGGGGTGTTGCATCGTCATCGAGATTGCCCATGCCGTAATAAGCGTATGGTAGTCGCTCACAAGTTAATGGAGTTTGGCAGTTTATTTGTTGTGTTTTGTATTCTTTTTTGGTAGTTTTTCATTTTTTAATTAATAATATACTGAACTGACTAGAGACAGAAAAGAATGGAAAAAGTTCATGAAGCAACAATAAAATGATAACCCGACACCCTGAAGGTAAAAGGGCTCAAGATTATATATTGTGACGAACAGAAGGATTGGACCGATATCTTAAAAGTATTCAATAATAAATAAATATAAATTTCAAAGTAACTTTAACCTACACACTGTATACATAATTATATGAATCAAAAATTAACATTTTACAAGTTTAACCTTACAACAATTTAGATCAATTTTTGAAATTTTAAATAATTTGACAATTCAGAAAGGAAATTTAGAAGATTAAGTATGAACATTCAACATTAGCTTTAAAAAGCATTAAGGGAAAGTTATAAAAGGGTATTTGAACATAAGAATTACATCCATATCTATCTTAAACAAGGATATAGAGACAAGTAGTATGAAATAAAAATGAAATCATGCTGACGTATCAGTACATCTTCTATACGAACAGATAATATGTTACGAACCAAATAGGAAGGCATAATAGTTGTCATATTATGTAAAATTAATGTAAAAGTGGTAGTATAAGGTAATTTAGATTCTATATTGAGTGAAAAATGTTTAAATATTAAGAAATTGTGAATGAAAAAAGTGACAGGTAGTGTATTTTTAAATGCTTATAGCATCCAGTAATATGGAACTTGAAGAACCCAAATTTGGTCAAAAATTAAATTTAATTATGGTTTTTAATTTAATATACACAGAGAGAATGCATCTCGAGATTTTAAGAATATTTAATTGCCAATGATATTTATAATATCGAGAAACGTCAAAAATTTTAATAAATCATCATTATAAAGTTACCTATGGAAGTTTTTTCCTATATGAAAGCATTGGGAACTTTCATTTAGTCGATATTAAACCTCTAAAGCGACCAGACGTGTTCCTGAGTTGAGGAAAATAATTGACGACGCCTTTTGTTGATTTTTCTGGAAGTGTGAACGAGATAACCTAATTCTGCGGGTTTACATATAACTCGTAGTTGGATTCCAGGAAGTTCTGTGAGTACTCGATACTTGGAATTGACCACCACTATTTTCTGGATGATCCAGAAATAACTTTTGTGTACATTTACAAACCTGTTGAACTTTTCTTGCAAGATCCATAAACTTTTTGACAACATATCTGTAAAGAAATTAACGATTTAAACTCAACTCAAATATTTAAAACTAGCTAATTTAATAATAATTAAAAATAAGAGTAATTACCTTGAAACGTTTCAAAGAAGAGATATTATCCGAAGTAAATATTTTTCCATTAATAACCAAACCAAATAACATAACCTAACATTATAAAACCATAAAACTATTCATCCTTCATAGTTCATACATACACAGATCTCGGATAGTATCATCTGTCACAAAAATAATAAATTAAAAGGCCAAAATATTTAACGATAGTTTATTAATTTATCCACGTATACATTTTCTTTTTCCTTTTGTTATAATTTGATGTTACATTCTCATTTGAAAAGGTAATATAGTCTAGTATTGTATAAGTAGGCATAGCTGCACTTCAGGCAGACAGCCCGCCGGCCGCTTATCAGCTCGGGCTTATCAGCTCTTATCAGTGTGGTGTAAAATCACCAGTGCCGTACCGGATGTAATTACGGAATTGGAAGAATGGTGGCACGGCCGTTGTGACAATCGATCCAGTGCCGTACCGGATGTACAGAATTCGGAGGCCGTTGTGACAATCGTCAAGGTCAGTGGAGATGGTAATTACACAATTGAATAAAAGTCTTGCCGTACCGGATTACTGAATTCGGCGGTACGGTCGTTGTGGCAATCTGATAGGTGAGCGGACAGTGTGAAAAATTCTAGCGTAAATATGAAAACTCCAAGTGTTGTCTGAACACGTTAAACACTGGATGTCAATTAGGATAATTTGAATATTTTACTTCAGCCAGACAGCCGCTAGCTCTTATCAGTACCGGATGTAAAAATTGGAAGCCGACAAGGTGAGTGGTCAATTGCCAGTGCCGTACCGGGTGTAAGAATTGGAAAACGGCGGCACGGTCATGGCCGTTGTGACATGCAGTTCTTATCAGCTCGGTGTAAAATCGTCGCCAGTGCCGTACCGGATGTAATTACAGAGGCGGCGGCATACTGAACAAGGTGATCTGACAGTGTGAACGATATTGATAAGGATATTTTGTAAGCGATAAAAAAAACACAGGTTTTAAGATATTATATTATGTAAATATTTTAGCTACAGTTTCATGAATATTTTCACGCACTTTCGATAGATGTTTCGGAGCGAAGTATTCAATCGTAGACTCGTTCACCATTTTTCAAAAATACCAACCATGATCTTCGAGGGTTTTGCACACAAATTCATCTTTTCTATGAGTAACTTCTAGGGGGTATGTGGTGTTGCGTAACTGCTAGGGTGGGGTCATAGATTATATCATTCTATCCAGGTGGTGTAATTTTCACACCATTCGAATAGACCTTTGTACCCAGACATAGTTTGGTTGCTATTCCATTGCAGCCACTTCGTGGAAAATTAAACTTCCCGCCAAACACACACCGCCTGCTCGAATAAACTCCTGCTCGATGCAACATTTTGGGGCGTGGGATATTTCGACTCCTGTATATATTTTCTGACCGATGATAACCGCAAAGTACCTAGATATAAAAATATTCAATTGTTAAAAACAGAAGAAGCTACATATTACACACACCTATTGCGATAATATATGTTACAACCACAAAGTAGATATAAAAATATTCACTGCATTGTAAAAAAAAACAAGCTACTGTGGTTGTTTTTTAAAAACAGCGACGTTTCCATACTTATCATAAATCACAGAAACTAATTGAATTTTGTTGCCTTGAGCGTTTCAATTGACCTACGAACGATTGTTGAGAAAAGCGGACATTCTCAGAGACATAACAGACGTATGTCAGCTGTGACACATCTCTTAGGTATCTTAGGTCACACATCTGTTACGTCTCTGGTACCCTCTGCTACGTCTCTGGTACGTCTCTGGTACCCTCTGTTACGTCTCTGGTACGTCTCTGGTACCCTCTGTTACGTCTCTGGTACGTCTCTGGCACCCCTCTGATGTACATCACGTACAACTCATATACACATCAGGTACTACTCAGACGCGGCTCTGATACCTCCTCTGAGGATATAAGTAGGTTAAATATACTAGTATTTTCCATTTAATATCATGACGTCACACGAACAACACGTATTAGAACTAGCAAGACCTGTTCATGAGAAATACAATTCGCGAACCGATCGAGAAGAACATCTCGAAAAGGTTTTTAAACAAGTAACAGAACCTCTAGAACAAATAGCAAGTGCGGACAATCCAATGTCTACAGAAGAAGTCACGTTTGATCATGCTTTCGGTCCACAGCTATCCGGTGGTCGCTGGGTGCTTGGAAACGTATACATAGACTATGACGATGAAAATATGTTGGTAGGCAATAAAAATTTTCACAATACACCTGGATTACAACAGTTAATATTTTACAAGAATCCCCGGGAATTTACACCCGCTGATTTACAATGTTACAAACAAATATTAGATATATCTGGTGTGCATCGTGATAACCGAGGACATTTGAGACATCAGGCCTGTCCTGTAAAATTCAAAAATATAATAAAACCTCTGTTTAAATGTAAAAAACGGCTGTCCAGAAAGTCCCCACCCGTAACTCAACTGTACAATGCTGTTGATGGAACTAGGAAATTTCTTCGTGATTGGACTGATCCAAATGTACTTGTTGATCGTTTAAATCAATTAGAGCCTGAAGATATTGAGTTTAACGAAATAATCGAAGAATTAAGAAGGGCCAACATAGTTGAATAAAAGAGGTTAACAACAGGTTGTAAAATCATTTGATGACCAACTGTTTTAGAGTAAAGATGCCTAATTGTACTTGGGGAAGAGCGTGCAACTGCAGCGACTGCAAACCAAGTTTTTGTTCTTTTTGCTGCAAAGAAGAAGTCTACGAACTGGCAGAAGAGTACAACTGTGACCGGAAAGGAATTGAATACTACAAGTTCACAGCTTGGTGTAAAGAATGTTGGCTCAAGAGAAATAAGAACATCTAGTCCATTATTACTTCAACTTGTATAGTGTGCAGACGTGCTCATCATGGTTTTAAGATGAATCACAAAAATGCAGACGTTTTGGCCGGCTTTGGAGTTTGGAATCAAAGATGTCGATCCGGTAGTATAGATAAAAGATGCCATCTCCCAAATTGTATACAACTGAAGACTTGAAAACTATGTAGGGTTCGCTTTCTGCTACAAAGATTTCTCCAGAGGGCTGGAAGAAAACCAAAGATGTTACTATTGACAACGTCTGGGAAATGATATCCAACTCAACGGGCACGGAAACTTTTTGTTTAAAATTACTTCAGTAATGCTAACAGTTATGCTAACTTATGTAAATAATTTTATTAATAAATATTTTTCTGATTTGCATTATTTTGACCAACCACAACAATTACAAATAACTTTTTCTTATCCTTTTATGGTGATACGTGCTTTCCTTACCAACATCACCTGGCTCGTGATATCGTGAAACTTTTTGTTTGAAAATTTCTCTACCCTATGTATATAATTTTTATTAAGATTTAGACCTCATGACGCAACCCCAACATTACGAAAGCATCTTTACAAATAACTTTTTTCTTATCTATTACGGCACGTGATTTTTCATAGTTCTATGCCACCGACCTGGCTCGTGGACTGAACCGTAAAATTATCACAATTTCTTATCTACGCTAATGAAAATTATAAATTGTTCAAAAAAAAGATTTTCAGAACAATAAATAATTTTAGCAAAACCCCACAACAATATTAAAGGAATCATTAACAGCACACCTATCACCGCTGTGAGGTTATCTAACCACATTCTGGTAAAATGTTTCAAACACGTGTCCGAGATGTCGAGACAACACGCTGAACACAGTGTATCACCAGTAGTGTATCGAAAATCATTTTTTTAAAAACATCACCAAGTACACCCAGTAGCAGAGGTTTGGTAGAAAAATTACAGTGATTGGACCCTGTACAGCTTTAGCATATTAACAGATAGAATCCAGAGTCCCACGAAGGGTATCTGTGGAAAACCGATAACGGTAAAAAGACATTTTAGGTTAAGCAGTGACGGTGTGCTGTGGTCGAAGAACTAGCAAAAGTAACAATAAATTGTGAGTGTTTATAAAGGTAAGTTATTTTTTATTACCATTTGTCTTTCAGTTGTTAGATAAAAATCTTTAGCGGGTTTTTGAAAGGTTGGTTTCATGACTAGGAAATGTGCCTGTTTGTCAGCAAAAACGCTGTCCAAGGGAGACCAAGCGAGGAGGTAGGCACTTTCGTCATATAATGACTACTTCTCCCTCAGGAAAAAAGGAATATTCGCGAAAAATTGGGGATATACCAAAGAGGTGTCCTACCATACAACAAATTGGGAGACATTTTAAGGAGGAGGCACACACCAGGAGGTACCCTTCTTTACACAGGAGGGGGCACACAGATTCCCAAAGTTAATTAGGAGGTGCCCTTCTTACCCACAAGGAGGGGACACACAGATTCCCAAAGTTAATTAGGAGGTGCCCTTCTTACCTTTAC
>CAJUYG010002572.1:12613-30193 GCA_910591675.1 Galerucella calmariensis | reverse complement strand
AATGCCTAGACAAAATCAATGAACTAGTCGAGATCAATATAGTCACCATATTATGGATTCCAGGACACACTGGAATAGAAGGAAATGAAATAGCAGATGAACTAGCAAAAAGGAGGACTGTAATACCTTTATGGGTGCCTGAACCCTTTTGCGGAATCAGCTCCAATGTAATATTGGAAGAAATAGGTAAAGCCGAGAAAATGAGAAGATCTGACCATTGAAAAGATCTAGTAGAGCTTATAGAATCAAAGACTCTTCTGGGTGACTACAACCTGTTGAGATCAACTGAATGCATAAGTCAAAGTAAAACTGCACTAAGAGTTTTAACAGGGATCCTAACGGGACATTGTCGCCTGAATGGGCACCTGAAAAAGGAGCTCAAAATAGTGGAGGAAGGAGAATGCAAATTTTGTGACATTGAAGAAGAAACCTCCATCCACATACTTTCCAACTGCTCAGCACTTCAGAATCCTAGAGCACAGCACCTAGGAGATTACTGGAAGAGGAACATTTACCTAAGTTGAAGCCTGCAGACATCCTAAAATTTCTCCGGGAAATAGGACTAAAGGAACTACTAGTTTCTGAGACCCTCCTCCTCCTTATGAGACCCTTCTCAGAAACTAAGTAGAAGTAAGGGGGCACAATAGATCTTTTAGGTCTCAGTGAATGCCACCCCAAAATACATACATACATGCAATTGATAAACAAAAAACGGTTTTCATGACTGAAAAATGCTCAAAATCTGGGAAACAACAATGAAAAATGAAATCAAAGTCACGTTCGTACAATCCCAACTTCAGACAAAACTCATTTTCAACAATGCAAAGCAAAATTATACACAGCAGGAGAGAAATGTGTTACATTCCGTTAGTTGTTAATTACAAAAGGTCTAATTATTCTTGTTGATGTAATTAAGGTAGCGATGTAGTCAGGATAGGTCTGGCCATATAAAAAATATTCCACCAAATGAATTAATTTAGACGGCACGGGCGGAGAATATGTGCGATAGTAATACTTCAAATGCGACAATTAAAGAAAGACTTTTCCATTCGCATCCTTTCAAATTGTTCATACGCTCATTTGAATAATTTGTTTCCATGAAATGCGGGCTTTACATGGACACTGACTTTGCTTAATTTATGCAGAAAGTTAATTCGTGTAGAATTTTGATCAAAATTCAAACATTACGAAACCAAATCACGTTAATAGACATTTATTTTGTACAGTTCCACATCATTTGTGTATTAAATACGATTTAATTCAATATTTAACAGACTAGAATCGCCATATATGAATCATTCTCCACCATATCCATCTTTTTGACCAATCATTCACAATACAGTTCTAATTCAGCCTCCTCCAGAATCTCTTCCTTAAGCATTAAGTTTACCCTGAAAACCAGCAGCTGCATATTTTTCATATCTACCATTTTACCATTGGGAATCTGAAGAAGTCAGTTGTAATAACATTATAAATTCTGAAGATGAACTTGCAGAAAATATTTTTGATAATACCACAAAGATTTTAGAAAATGGGTCTTTTCGGGTAAATATGTTACTAAAATCAGTTAACGAATATGAGAAATTGGGTGATTCCTTTACGTTAGCTAAAAGGAGATTTCTAAGTTTAGAAAAACGATTCGTAAAGGATAATAATTTATTTTTAAATTATAAAGGGTTTATTGATGAATACGTGGCACTGGGTCAAGCAAAATATGTCATTTTGGGGGTCCATTCTTTATTAAAAATTCAAGGGCAAGGCGGGCATCATGTATAAAGGCATATATTGTATTTTTTATTTGCATGGTTACTAAATGTATTCATTTAGAGTTAGTGACAAGTTTATCATGTGAAGCATTCTTGTTAACATTTAAGCGTTTTATTGCACGAAGAGGTAACCCAAAAATAATTTATAGCGACAACGCGACAAATTTCTTAGGCGCTAGAAATCAGCTACACGAGCTATATGTATTCTTTAAAAATAAAGGAAATGAAAATAATATTGTGGACTTTTTTGTAAATAAGGGTACACAATGGAAATTTATTCCACCTCGATCGCCACATTGGGGGGAATTTGGGAAGCGGCGGTTAAAAGCGCAAAATTTCATATCCTACGAGTGATTGGGAAAACCAAAACTCACATTCGAGGAATTTAGTACAGTGTTGGCACAAATTGGGGCGATACTAAACTCACGGCCCCTGTGTCCACTCTCAAATGATCCTGGAGATTTGTTGTGCTTAACTCCTGGGCATTTTTCAATAGGGGAAAGTCTGAATGCGTATTTAGAAAAGGATACAACTACTGTTCCGTAAAACCGGCTTTCAATATGGCAAAAATGCACAAAAATCCAACAACATTTTTGGAAACGGTGGACGGTGGAGTATTTAAATCAATTACAAAACCGACCAAAATGGCTAAGAACTACGGAAAATTTAAAATTATATCAACTTATATTGTTAAAGGAGGACAATATTCCTCCTCTAAGATGGCCTTAAGGTAGAATAATTGAAATTTTTCCGGGGGCTGATGGTAGGGTTAGGCTTATTGAAATAAAACAGAGACTGGAATTTTCACCAGGCCTATTAGGAAGGTCTGCCCCTTACCTATTGAGAAATAAACGATGCTGTAGATATTAGATATATTATTTATATTGTTAAACTTAGGAACTTTATTATATTATAACGACACAGTATAGATATTATTGCTCGTATTATTGTTTATTGAGGGGTATTTCATAGTCCATTTTAGTAGGTAAGATTAATAAACAATCTCAATGGTACACGTCGAATGGGCTTGTACTTTCCATTTGACACGCTACATTAGGTATTATCTTGTATTGTTACAAAAAATGGAAGTATGAGAGCGTAAGGGTCTTTATTGTGTTTAAATTTTTTTTCTCTAGAATTTGACCTGTTTATAACAAAGGGCTGGATATAAAAGGGTAGTTTATTTAACACTTGTGTTTAAAATACTCAGTTATCTTTTCTTTTAACAGTTATTTCTAGTAAAAAGATTCAAAATCAAATGATTTGAATAGAAAAAACTATTCAAATTATAAGAAAAATTTTTTGAATCTCATTGAAAGTGTCCCGGTCAGGATAAATTCGAAAATTTATCGTTATAACTGAACAAGACAATTTTCGAAGATTTTGTTATCATTTAGCCAATTCTTTGCAAAAACTTCCGTTTCACTGTTCACAGCTTCGCACTGGTTCACAATCTCAAATATGACTTTTTTTCGAAAGATTCAGGAGCTATTACGATACCTTACCGGCATTTACCTGACTGGTCAGACATTCTTTCCGTCGTCGTTTCTACGGCGGAAAGCTAGAAATTTAAATTATAGGTGAGAACATTATTTCACATTACTTTATAAAACGATTGCTATCAGTACAAATGTTGAATTGCATTCAAGATAATGTTTTGTAAGTTGATATCAAATATTCAATGAACTCTTCAAACCCAACAGTTGTTATTATACGGAGGAGGGCTGCTTAGGAATCTCGCAACAAGGTATAATCTTTGAAATGGATAATATGAAATTGTGAGTCGATTGATAAAACTCAATTATGCATATTTCAAAGCCCAAAATGGTTTTGACGTGAGCGCTTGGCGTACCGCCGGTACCTGGAATTTTTTCAGATAACCAATGTCGAGTGATGATTCACAAAAAGCCTATTTTTTCCTGTGTCTTATGAAATATCAGTTTTATTTTTTTTTAATAAATTCAACCACATCATTATTTATGTGGAAATTGTCAAAACTATTACTAATTTCAAATTAACACAAATAAATTGAGAGGTACATATTATTCGACGTAGCAAGTCTTGCGTTAGTGTGGAGTGAGTTCAGTTTATTGTTCTTTTTCAATTATTTTTTAAAAGAGAAAGAAATAAGCAATTATGTGATACTTAGGTTGCCTTTTGGAAAAATCGAGATGTCGGCAGCATGCTGAACGCTGACGGCAAAAACATTTGACATTTGCTCCAAAATATGCTTGAAGTCCCATTCATTGTGCTAAAATTTCATATCTTTCCCTTTATCCTTTTCAACGATAATCTCTTGAAGCCAGACTTTTTAGCAGCCCTGTATAAAACCATTAATCTTACAACTGACGTTAAAATCGGATTGATCAAATTTTGTACTAGGCTACTCTGGTATTGTTTTACAGATCAAATTCATCAAACATGTCTAAAGTACTAACAGTAATGGCGATACTCTCTCAATATATTTAATAGCAGCAACTAACAAGCAATTTTCGGACTTTGTTCAGAAGCGTTTATGAAAATAATTCATTTTTAAGGTAGTGAGACGAACAACTTCTGTCATTCAATGAAAAAACATTTAGAACTTAAGAGGATATTATTTTCATGGAAATTATGTATACAGCACACAAAGCTAGGACCAGCCTTGTTGTCACATCTCTGGTCCTCACTTGGTGCGCTGGACGCCATACCATGAAGCTCAGAATATACACGGTCGAAATATATACTCAACGAAAAGCGCCGACTGTTGCGAAATTTAGAATCACAGTATACGTGATTTGATGTTAAGCCTACAAAATGAGGTCAATTTTTTTTTCATCGTTAAAGTGATTTAACTTGGTAGAGATTGATATTTGTGAAGATTGAAGGCATGAACAAAGTGAGGACCGTATATTGGTCCTCACTTTGTCGCGGTCCTCACTTCTTCCGCAATTTTCCTGTAGCCGGGCCTCACTTGGTACTATAGACGTAAATATATATATATATATATATATATAATTGTATTCTGTAAATTATGTCTTTTTCTCACTTCTGTAGTTCCCTGAAGATGTAAATAAATATTTACGAAAGCTTGGAAATCTAAAAAGAATACTAATAGAGAGTACTAATAAAAGAACTAATGCCCTAAGTTTACTACATCGTTTGAAAGTTTATTAATTGTACTAACAAATTGTAAAAAGACTTATAGGGTGATTCATTTGAAAATTTTGAGATATTGCTAAATTTGCGTTTTGTTTCACCCTGTATTAAAGAAGCCACCGATGAAAGAAGTAATTAATACTGAGCACAGCCAATGATGTGTGTATGACATTTTAACACAAAGACCTGTTGATTTATTTTAATTTACTGTTCTGCAGAGTGTTAAAGAGGAGGTGTTTTTTGCTAATAATTGGCCATATCTTTGTAAAACACCCTTATAATATATTAGAGTGCTATATTTTTGTAACGCTCTCGGTGAGATCTTTTCGATTCTTAAACAAAATATAGTACGTTCCATTCAGAACAATGTAAGTTTGTGCTGCTACGTGGTTTTGGAACACCCTGTAGAATCGAAAGTATTTTCAAAATGTGCCCTAAGTAACTGTATTAGCTCACACAAAACTATGAAGTTCTATCTCTCACCACAACAATGTAATCCTCCGATGTCAGAAGATTGCCCCACCCTGTATATATTAAATTTTTTTGGCATTTGAGTCATAGGCCTTGCAGCCTTGCCTTGCAGAAACCAAATTTGGTAATTTGTCCAGCAATTATTATATATTTCTAAGTAATTTCGGGGGGCAAATTGAATACTGTCAACATTTCACTGATATATTTTCGGGTTTGCGCGGAAGCTCCTATTTGTCTTTACCAATAAAACACTCTGTAGATAATGCTAAGAAATGGATGAAACTGAGAAAAAAACACATTCAAGTACTGTTTTTTGACGCAAATTAAATTTAACGTTAAGTCATATTTCACTCAGGAAACCTTTTAATATGAAGTGTCAGAGATAGTTTTCACGTATTTTAATATATTAACTGTCCTCTGAAACATAAAATATCGAAAGTAGCAGTAACTTTCCCACCCAGACAATATCTGAAATTAAATTACGCCATAAAATCCACTTTCCCGACACACTTAACTTCTCTAATGCAATTCGAAAGATTTACAAGTAACATTACAAATTTTGAAAAGAAAAACTAAAATATTGTTTTGCTAACTTTAATCAATTTATTCAGTTCCATAATTTTATTTTCCCCTCGAAAATATAAATTCGATCCTGAACAGGAGAAACTGCAAAATAGAATAACCTTATATTTTCAATGGGATACCAAGTTTTATTCATTTAATCAATGATTATAATATTTCATAACAACAAATCATGTTAATTCAGACTTTTACATTCCACTGAATTATTTTTGAAATGCATATTTAACTGAATCTATTATAGTTTGATGACTTTATAAATTACACAAGCAATATTTATTGATTGGATTTGCTTCTAAATACTTTTCATCATGGCTCGTTGATTGATACTAAACTTTATTACTGTTGATATTGAAATCAAAATTGCAGATAATTTGAAAATTAAAATTCCATTACCGTATAATTTTGTTGCGTTTCAAAACAAACGCATATTTTTTCAAAACAAAAAATTAACTGATTCTCCAATAAAACTGATACAAAAATCTACGGTATTAATTTTCCCAATTACCGTATCAAGATATGTAAAAGGTCATCTGTGTGTCGAGCGGATAATGACGTGGATAATTCAATTTCAATTCGAGGCATTATTATGGCCCAAATATAAACCGACATACTGGAAGAGATTGCAGAAAAAAATAGGATCACAGGCTTCACTAATTAAAAAACAGTCTTGAAATACCTCCAAGCTCTTCAACACTAAATGTGGAAATATGAAGAAGATACCCATTTTAACAAACTCGGTGGAATTATATGAGATTGGAAAATTACATGAAGTTGATAGGAACATATCAAACAAACTAAAATAATCATTACCAATACTAATCAATACTGGTGCAATCACATTTCCATTAACCCCCGTAAAAAAGAGATTTTTCAAGGATGGTTCTTCAATGATATTCATCAAGATACAGATTTTGCATTATCCCTTCACATCAAATAGACATCCTTGGCAGGACATAACGGTCACACCACACAAGAGTTTATTTATCGTCACACTCCATCATATTGACAAAGATGCCTCCCCTTGTAGACATTCTCTGATAGTTCTGATAAAAATAATATGTTCACTCGTCCTCGTCTCTGTCACTAGTGAGGTTTTTTGAAATATTCAATGAATGTCTTACATCTATCTATTTAATGCTACTTTGACATCCACATATCCAAAAACAGTGTCTTGGTTGTCTCAAGCATCTCGGATATCCTTTGGTAGCCGTCTCTGGTAAGCATGCTAATGTGAGCGAAGAGGTAGTTTCTCCGGGATTTTCATTCTTATATATCTACATCGTTTCCATCATCGACGATTGGTCTGGAGGATTTTGGGTTTGTTGTGTCACTTTTCCCAGTTTCTGTAATTACCCCCCTACATGTTTCTGGTAGATAGCCCAGTTCAAAACAGTATAAGATGTAGCACAAGCATAAATTCTGAACAGAAAAATATTCAGGGTAAGATGTTTCATCGGTCAAGCTGGTCAGGATATTCTGAAAATCCCAGGAACAGCTTGATCTAACAGTTAGTTAGTATGGCATTCAAATTCTTTCCAGTTGGTTTCAAATTTATTTGTTGATATTGTTATTCGTTATTTGTTTCAAGTCTTTTTTCAGTCAGTTTTGCTTTATCTCTCATGCATGCAACTGATTTATTTAAATCGCAGCTATATACCTAGTTTGATTGAAATTCTGATTGTTTTAAGTAGATTCCAAGTTTTTTTTTAGAAACTGCTGCGTTTCCCGTTAGGTTTGGTTGATTTTAATTAATTTGTTTGATTTTAGTAATGTTTGTCACATTTTTCAGGTATTTGAATATTTTATATAGTTTTTGATTAGTTTGCATCAAATGATCTCTGTTTAGTTGATTTCAGATATTTTTTGGTTAATTTTGGTGGTTTTGCCACTTGACTTTATTATTAGGACTGACAAAAAAACTTTTGATTAATTTTATCTTTCATTTCCGAAAATGTTCGGAAATATATATCATTGTAATTTTCTAATTAATCCATGTCGGTAGAAAACGTCGTAAATAATAACCGTACAATGGTGTTAAAATAAGTAAAAATTGATAAAATGAAATACTTTTTGCCATGCATATAGTGACTTCAACCTGCGAATTAAAATTGCACAACTGAAATAGGATTCACATACAATACTGCATTTAAAATATACATTTTTTTAATGACACAATTTTGTTACATATTGATACAACCGATTTAAACATTGTTCTTGCTCTGAATATCATCCCGTTGCATTTGCTTGTCTCTATATAATTTGAATTATTTGAGAATGTGTGATCATTTAGATAGGATATTCCGTACACGAATAAAATGAGATTGTGTTATTTCAAAAATGTTGCGAAGAAACGTGCCATCGTGCAGTGGTGTAACATTTTCAATAAAACTACATATTAGGTGCAGAGACACCAATGTTTTCTGGAAAACTTATTTCGTTTTGTGTCGAAAAGCTAGTGTTTCGATCTGTAACAGTTGAACTTAGTGGCAGAGAGGCGAAAAGTCTGAATTTTAGTATTTTCTAGGTGAAAATATCAACAAAGTTGGGGAAAAATAATAAATTCTTGAGAAATATTGTCATAGTTACAATTCACAATAGTTTCCATTATGAATGGTTTAATTTTAATATACTTCAATGACATTATGGTCTCCAAAGGGTCTCTAACGAAGCAAAAGATTAAATGTTTTGAGAAAAAGCCAAAATATCCAGGTTTAAAACAAACAACACTGTGACGGCATATAAAGCATTATACAGGGTGTAACAAAAAGGCAGATCATGAATCATACCACATATTCTGGGGCTTAAAATAACTTGATCCAATCCAAGTTACCCTAGTACAAATGTGCATGCGAAAAAAGTTATAACCCTTCGAAGTTACCAAATGGTAATAGATTTTTTCAAATATCTCGAAAGTTGTTCGACATATTATAATTAAAGTTGACAAGTGGCTTTCTTATGATAAGAGCATCATCTTAAAAGGAATTGAGAAATTATTGCACCCCGTTAAAAATTTATGGGAGTTGAGATTTCCTAAACCCCCCAAAATTTTTGTGTACGTTACAATTTAATGCTTATCGTGGCACCATTATTCAAACACATTATTTTTGAAACTTTTTTGCCCCTTGGCACTTTTTACAATTATCAGTTTTTATCGAGATACGGCCTATTTTTCATTAGGCTTCAAAAACTGTGTATTATTATTTAGTAAACAACCGTTGTTACTAAGGATACAATTAGACATTGGATCAACAATTGTCAATAATACATTTGAAGCTTTCAACTTTTGTGTGTTTGAGGAACTAACTTTTCTGATAACAATGGAATACACGTTTTCAGAAATGGCAGATATGCATTTAATTTTGGGTAAGTTTCGTCATGTTGAATTAAGATTTAGGATACTTATCGATAATTTTGATAACACAGGTGAATGCCGGGGAAATAGCGCAGCAGCTGCAAGGTTTTATGCGGAAAAATATCCCAATCGAAATACACCAGGTCGTCGATTATTTCTCTCCATTGATCGTCGTTTACGGGAAACAGGTACACTACGACCACAACTTGCTGGTAATAGTGGTCGTCCGAAAGTGGATGCAGACGATGCAGACGATGCAGACGATGATTTTGGATGCAATTGAAGAAACCCCTCAAAGTAGTACAATAGTAGTAACTGCGCAATTAGATCTTTCTCACATGATGGTTTGGAGAAGAATAAAGGAACAGAAGCTTCATCCTTATCATTTAACAACCGTTCAAGAGTTGCTAGATGAAGATTATCCTAAAAGAATGAGATTTTGCGATTGGTTGTTGACGGAAAACACTCGGAATGCCAACTTCATTAACCATATTTTATTTACTGACGAAGCAACTTTCAACAGAAATGGCATTACGAATCACCATAACGAACACATCTGGGCCGAAGAAAACCCTCATGGAAAAAAAGTCACTCATCACCAAAGAATGTTCAAAATCAATGTGTGGCAAGGAATTGTGGACAACAATCTAATAGGGCCAGTATTTCTTCCAAACAAATTAAACGGTGAAAATTATTTGCAATTTTCACAAAACGATTTACCAGAGTACTTGGGAGGGGTAAATCTCAAAATAAGGCAAAATCTGTGGTACTTACATGATGGAGCTCCAGCACATTACACTAACGAAGTTAGGCAACATCTTTGCGAGCAATATCCTGGACGCTGGATTGGAATGATGCACCTATTGCTTGGTCACCCAGAGGTCCAGATCTGAACTCTATCGACTTTAGTGTCTGGGGTTGCATGAAGAACGATGTGTATGCTGTAGAAATTATGAGCGAACAACAACTGAGGAATAGAATCCTTGAGGCTGCAATTAGATATCGTCAGAAGCCATTGATTTTCCAGAATATTCGGTTTTCGTTAGTAAAACGGTGCCGATTGTGTATTCAAGAAAATGGGGGCCATTTCGAACATCTAATAAAAACTACACATTTGTAAATAAATAAGATTCAATCAAAAATTTGGGACCCTCGAAAAAATTCATTTCAATTCACTTTCATTTTTGTTACTCGAAATTTTTAAAGCATAATGAAAAATAGGCCGTATCTCGATAAAAACTGATAATTGTAAAAAGTGCCAAGGGGAAAAAAAGTTTCAAAAATAATGTGTTTGAATAATGGTGTCACAATAAGCATTAAATTGTAACGTACACAAAAATTTTGGGGGGCTTAGGGGATCTCAACTCCCATAAATTTTTAACGGGGTGCAATAATTTCTCATTTTTTTTTAAGATGATGCTCTTATCATAAGAAAGCCACTTGTCAACTTTCATTATAATATGTCGAACAGCTTTCGAGATATTTGAAAAAATCTATTTTCATTTGTTAACTTTTTTCGCATGAACATTTGTACTAGGGTAACTTGGATTGGATCGAGTTATTTTTAGCCCCAGAATATGTGGTATGATTTTTGACCTGCCTTTTTGTTACACCTGTATTACTTATGACGTACATCGGATTTCGTAGTAAGAGAGGTTTTCTGGATTTTCAGATATTCGATTAGGTTCAATTGAATATTTATGTATTCACAATATCAGTTTAGTCGGCTCGATTTATGCCGTTTCAGTCCGGATTAAATTGCGTTTCAATGTTACAAGCAACAATTCAAAGTTTTCCACTTTTTCAATTTTCTACGCTTCACTTGAACGTAGAGGGTGTCACCCACTGAAGTAAAATATTGCACGATTGTTGGTACACCCTTTATATCGAGTAATTTGATTAAGCTTTGCATAAAAACTCATTTTCCAATCTCCGCTGTTGATATTTTCAGTTCTGCACTTGAATCAAGAGTCTCATTGAAATTAGTCGTTCATCATTGAAATTTTGTATATGAAAAAACCTGTTCAACAAATTTTCCTAACACTTTTTCCACTCAAATTGAGGAGGATCATACAAAACATGCATTCTAATTATATTAATGGCCATAGAAGCGCGAAATGTTGAAGGGAAAGTTCATTTTTGGCGTGGAGGATTCATTTGGGATTAAATCAAGATTGTATGGAGGATTGATATCTTGGAATTTCTGATATAATTGAAACTCGTTTACTCAATACAAATTCTACACATTTTGGTGACAAGATGACATTATCAAATAGGATTATATGCTTAACCATACATTTTCAATAAAGAAGTGATTCATCACTATTTTTTGACTGTAATATTTGATTGATA
Organism: Galerucella calmariensis; assembly: GCA_910591675.1. Lineage (NCBI taxonomy): Eukaryota > Metazoa > Arthropoda > Insecta > Coleoptera > Chrysomelidae > Galerucella > Galerucella calmariensis. The sequence goes on along the minus strand of CAJUYG010002572.1, from coordinate 18,532 downwards.
ACTCTAAGAGTTCATCCATACCTCAAATGTGGTTAGAATACAAATAAAGGGTTCAATGAAACTCAAAGTCCGTTGGGACTCAAAACTTGCAACTAGTTTCGGTAACAATTACCATCATCAGGCTATAACAAATAGAAAATGGTACCTAGTGGTAAAGATCTAAAGAGACAATAAAATTGATTAAACAAAGCTGCGATCAAATAATATTTTACAATCAAGTTAAAATTATAAGAGAAAATTAATCTAAAATAATGAATCTATACTATAATGACAAGAGTTATGAGAAATTTAAATATTTTAAATGTTTCTAAATATAACAAATTATACAAGTTGTCCACGTGCAATTCAGTGTCTCATATAGCTGCGGCGGGCGCGTCTCCTATAGTTCTGTGAGCGGGCGCGTTGCGGCACTGAGGACCGCAAGCAGAAAAACGTCAGTTTATCAGATTAAACCACTTTTATTTTATACATAATAAAAAAATAGTCTTGTTTATTAAAGCACTTAGTTGTCAAATAACTTTTTTAACACCAAAAAAAGGTATAAAATATTTATTGATATAAGAAACAATGCTCCAAGCAGTGCAGTAATTTCGGTACTAGACGTTAGCTTACAGTCTCTATCTCTTTTGTATAAAACATCTTGTTTTTTTTTTCAATGTATACATATGTTGGTGCAGGTAACAATTTGGTCAACTATATCTTGAGTTATAAAAGTAAAAAACGCTTCTTTGCCGTTTGATACGTTTTTTGCATCGCCCTTAGATCCAGGAAGAATTTTTATAATATTTTTTGCTTTCGTTTTACTGAGTGGAGCCACTGGAGTACTCTTCCAAATGTTTTCGAAGTCTTCGGCTATGCAATAATATTCCTCTTTTTCATGTTCCCCTAAAACCAATATATCTTCCTTGTCGTCATCATCTGATTGTTCTGACTCTCTGTTATACAGTTCTGCTTCAATAACTTCTTCCTCTTCTTCGTTGTCTTCAAAATCCACTACATCTTCGTCAAAATCTGATAAATTATTTGCAATATCTTCTAATTCTGCGGCGCTAAGAGCATTTTTCATCAATATAGTATTAGATAAAACTATAATTTGATAGATTTATATAGCGGCTTAGCGTAACAAATTTTAAAATTGCTAAATAAAAATACAATATTAATTTCAACAAAGAATAAAAGTGATATTTTCAACTTACATGACCGGGCGCGATGCGGTCCGGAGTACCGCAATGTTGAAGCTTCTACTTCAACGCTTTGCTTTTAACTGTTCAGTACCACTAAAAAACACGATCAAGCGCTACATGTTGCCAAATGTATTCAAGATAACATATCTAGAAGGAAAGGGGCATACACCCCAAATAAATACAAAAAAATATAGTTTTTAGTTAACTGCGGTACTGAGTGCCGCTACGCGCCCGCCGGAGGGTTAAAGATCATTTATAATTTGTTAATGGAAATTAATAAGCTTGAACATGTTATTGTTCACGCTCTTCATCTTGAGTTTTTTACTGTTGATAAAATTCACACCAACAATTAAGAATTTGTTTCCCATTGGGAAATATTTCTTCACATTGCCCAGAAGTTCCAATTTATGCCTATTGGATCAAGAGAGGAAATTGGAAGAAGGTTCCCTTCTCTACATCCCCTTTTCATGATGGGTCTTCCACATTTTCATTAAAAAAATTTCTTGCCATTATAGAACTCCCCCCCTTTAATTAATTTTTAAGAGATGAATTTCATTAAATTGAACATACTTTCTACTTCAATTCAAAAGTATTCATTATTTTATAGGTTTTAATATGCTTAAGGTTTTCTCATGAGAAAACATACATAGTTCTTAACTTTCTCCTTTTTTCTTACTCTTGAGTTTGTTTGAGGTTTTTTTATTCCACAATTTATTGAATATTTTCACTGTGTTCAAAAGTACTACTTGATGGACTAATGACAGTGATGATCTTACCCTTCCAGTTGTGAAATTTCATACAGGTAACTTTTGAAATTTGTTATATTTAGAAACATTTAAAATATTTAAATTTCTCATAACTTTTGTCATTATAGTATAGATTGATTATTTTAGATTAATTTTCTCTTATAATTTTAACTTGATTGTAAAATAATATTTGATCGCAGCTTTGTTGAATCAATTTTATTGTCTCTTTGGATCTTTACAATAAGGTACAATTTTCTATTTGTTATAGCCTGATGAGGGTAATTGTTACCGAAACTAGTTGCAAGTTTTGAGTCTCAACGGACATTAAATATATTGAGGTTTGACTTTGAGTTTCATTGAACCCTTTATTTGATTGATAAGCTTGAATTCTGATGTTTGAAAACTAACAAACTTCTTTGATCTACAGGGTACAGCCCTGAACTTGTTGTTTCGCCCTTAGAAATACCTTATTATTTCAGTGGAGAATAATTGTCGAATTATCTATTTGGGCTTTATCTGATGGACCTTCACCCAACACCATCCATAGGTTGGTATGCAGCGACTCAAATATTCGCAGGAACTCATTCGTTTCTGGCCTTTGTCATCCAGGATATATGTTGTGCAATGCCTCAGAGATGCCCCATGGGTTTTCCTTTTCCAGTGCTTCATGGTTGGAAAAGCATCTATTATCCAGTCTACACTAGTACGATCTGCTCACGTCATGAAGCGCTCTTGTAATACTTCAGGAATGTTGTCTCCAATATTTCGCCCTGGGCTATTATCAGTTTTTTTGGCCTAACTCAGCCTCTGGGAACCCTCATCAATTACCACAGCAACCTTGGAGGAAACCAGGGCATCTCTAGAGGAAAGCACTTCTTCTTCTGGTATTTTCATAAGCTAGAAGGATTATGGAAATAAAAAAAGATCTAAAAGTACAGTCCACACTGGACTTTATCAAACAGCGATAGGAAGAAGGCCGGTAAAAAAATTTGCAAAGTAAAAATACAACAGAGGGGTGGAACAAAGTAAAAGGAATAAAACTTAGTGAAAGCTACAAAGAAACTACGGAAGTGGGAGGAAATGGACGCCTCAACAGGCTGGAAAGAGACAAAAAGTGTCTTTAATATGGGCACCAAGAAATAAGCGGATTGCAGGTGATGGAATGGCATGCTAGTTAGCTAAAAGAATATTAGAACTGGACACTGCACCCAGAGGAAACATCTGCACAAAATAAGCAGAGTTAGTGAACCCATGTGCAGAGAATGTAAACTCTATGATGAACAGAAAAAGGCATCCGACAATATTGGAGAGTTTTCCATTATCCCGTGAAAAAAGAGGATGCAGGTATTTATATCCGCGATTTTCGAACCCTGACCATAACCATGACATCATAGCTTCTAAACAGATTTTCAGAGACCTATGTTGGATTCTATCGATGGGCATGAACATCCCCAAGTCGTCAACACATTGCTCCAAAGATTGGATTGGATTAGAATTGGAGTGGGTCTTTGTCCTATCCCATTGCGACCTTTGCAGATCTATTGTGGTCCTCCCCATGTTTAGAGCTCGATATCTTGCTTTATTTGCTCCAAGAAGCTACGGATAAAATAATAGCATAAATTAATAATCTGTTTATTGAATGATTTTGATATTGTCATTTCCCAACCTGTGCAGGTCAGCAGAATAAATATTAAATATAAGTGAGGTTAGAATAGACTCTTGAAATAACCCGTTATAGGCGTCATTCGACTTTGCTGATAGCTGGATGAATATTTTTTTGAGCGATGGATAGGATGGTGTGGGTTTTTTTTCCGTACCGATCATCCGGTTCAAGTAGATTATTATAAAATTTCTGAAATTGATGCAAACATATATCGTATTTTCCATAACATTGATTATAAAATGAAGTAGGTTTCATTGAGAAGCAAGAATTTCATTTAAAAGCGAAACTTTCCATCAGGATATATATTTCCCACTCAATCTTAAAATGGAAACGTTTCTTCCTGGGTACCCTATCCGTGTACTGGACACACTGTATGAAGGTGTACTTATCTACTTGGAGAAAAATATGTTCAATATAGTGGAGTCCCGCACGTTACCAAACGTGATATTGGAGTAAATAAAATTTGCATAGAAAAATAAGATCGTAAAACCAGATGCACATGTACAATAATTTTTGACTCCTAGCCATTGTTGACAAAAGAAAATCTCCAAGTAGGTTCAGAAAATACAGCCCTTTATGAGCTCAGCAGAACCATAACCAAAATATATATTCTCATATTTCATTACTTTTCCTAGATACCAGCATAAAAATTCAACACTTCCTCGTATTCGTAAGATGAAACTTTTCTCTCTGATTGCGGAAGCTCTAAATCGTCAGGACTAAAACTTTTAAGGAAATTCCACTATCTGAAACCATTATTTTCCACTGTTCATATGAAATGTCCCTTATATCTCCCGAGTTGAATTATTCTAGGGATTTCCAAAGATGCGGCTGAGTGGTAGAAAGTATATTATGACTGAATTAGAGATGGTCGGAAAGAACATGATATAATTTTATTTGCCTTAAATAAGAAGATTTGAATGGATAAAGAGTGAAAAAAGAATGGGATTTCAACAAAAATATTTTATATTCCAAATCCTGATATGCTGAATATTCTTTTAGAAAATCTAGCTACCAAAAACTTTTTCAAAAGTGGTGATATTTTTTTAATCGGTTTTTCAACGTTGGTCTATTTCTGCAACTGAGGCTAAACACCGACGCCGGGAGCACTCTACCCCTAACAAGAAATTTTGGCGGGCCCGCTAGTGTTCCAGCCAATGGTGGCGTTCTTCAACGAGCCCAACATCCATGGACTAGTGACCTCGTCTCCTCCAAAAGACGGCATACCTACATTATACCTCGTGCTCATTGGGTAGGATGCCTGCGAGCTGTGATATGCTACTCCGCTGCTGTCTGTACGGGCCCTATACGACGGTTTTCCCTGGTATGGTCACCCATTCATGTACTAACCACGTTCGACACAGCTTGACTGTAATTATAGCATCAAATGCGTTCCACTACCGTGCTGGGTCGCCTCCCTGGTCATATATTCAACAATTCATCCATTCATTCATACAGTAATTTAAATTGAACGGATTCAATGGATGACATTCCTTCAATGACATGGTAAAATGTATTATCTATGTACCATGGTTATACAGCTCTTTTCTATCGAATAGTTCGTGAATATCTTGACACTATGTATGGAAATTCTCTCCTCTATGTACATTAAGGCTTTATATTGTCTTACAACTCGACAACACACCATCAATACATTCAAGAGCTTTTTGAGTCGTTGCAAATAGCATTGAAAGGAAGAATGGGACCGCAAACCACACAACGACATGTCGGAACTCGTGTCTTCTTGCAATAGTTCACAAAGGATTACATAAGTGGGGAAACGGGCTAGTTAAGGAACACCTACTCAAATGGAGGCTGACACAAGCACACCTCCGTGCAAAGTGTTTACTGAATGGGGTAGACAAGGAACTCTAATCCATGTTGTTGAATCTGGGAAATAGACATTTGAATACGATTTGGAGACTGGACACTGTGCCCTGAGGAAGCATCTCCACAAATTGGGCAAAGTTGGTAAACCTATGATAAAACACCTAATCACATACTCTGATTTTGTTGAAACTCACAAGAACTCAGACGGAAGCACTTTGGAGAGGAAATAATACCACCATCACAACTACTGAAGAACCCTCCAGAGAAACTGGTGGCCTATATAGAAGACACGAAGCATTTGGAATGGAAGTAGATAACATGAAAAATGGATGTCAATAGTATTAAACTATTATAACCCCTCACAAATTTGAATTATTTCCAAAGAGTGGACCGTTCACTAAGAAGAAACATCAACTTCTCAGGCTATGTGCACCACCGACAGACAATTAAGACAGTTCCAAGTTGAACGGGGCTGGAATATTTTAACGATATAATT
>CAJUYG010002572.1:0-12603 GCA_910591675.1 Galerucella calmariensis | reverse complement strand
AAAACCAATAGAAGGAACTGGGATAGGAGTGTTCGGGCCAGGAACCAAACTTTGAAAGCTTGGAAAAAACCCCAAGTATTTTTCAAGCGGAAATCCACGCCATAAGAAAGTGCGCCCAGTTCAATATTGATAGAGGATACAGAAGACGAAGGATTATCATAATGTCGGATAGTCAAGCAGCCATTAAAGCACTGAGCTCTTGTGTAATCAGTTCTAAAATGGTGTGGGAATGCCTAGACAAAATCAATGAACTAGTCGAGATCAATATAGTCACCATATTATGGATTCCAGGACACACTGGAATAGAAGGAAATGAAATAGCAGATGAACTAGCAAAAAGGAGGACTGTAATACCTTTATGGGTGCCTGAACCCTTTTGCGGAATCAGCTCCAATGTAATATTGGAAGAAATAGGTAAAGCCGAGAAAATGAGAAGATCTGACCATTGAAAAGATCTAGTAGAGCTTATAGAATCAAAGACTCTTCTGGGTGACTACAACCTGTTGAGATCAACTGAATGCATAAGTCAAAGTAAAACTGCACTAAGAGTTTTAACAGGGATCCTAACGGGACATTGTCGCCTGAATGGGCACCTGAAAAAGGAGCTCAAAATAGTGGAGGAAGGAGAATGCAAATTTTGTGACATTGAAGAAGAAACCTCCATCCACATACTTTCCAACTGCTCAGCACTTCAGAATCCTAGAGCACAGCACCTAGGAGATTACTGGAAGAGGAACATTTACCTAAGTTGAAGCCTGCAGACATCCTAAAATTTCTCCGGGAAATAGGACTAAAGGAACTACTAGTTTCTGAGACCCTCCTCCTCCTTATGAGACCCTTCTCAGAAACTAAGTAGAAGTAAGGGGGCACAATAGATCTTTTAGGTCTCAGTGAATGCCACCCCAAAATACATACATACATGCAATTGATAAACAAAAAACGGTTTTCATGACTGAAAAATGCTCAAAATCTGGGAAACAACAATGAAAAATGAAATCAAAGTCACGTTCGTACAATCCCAACTTCAGACAAAACTCATTTTCAACAATGCAAAGCAAAATTATACACAGCAGGAGAGAAATGTGTTACATTCCGTTAGTTGTTAATTACAAAAGGTCTAATTATTCTTGTTGATGTAATTAAGGTAGCGATGTAGTCAGGATAGGTCTGGCCATATAAAAAATATTCCACCAAATGAATTAATTTAGACGGCACGGGCGGAGAATATGTGCGATAGTAATACTTCAAATGCGACAATTAAAGAAAGACTTTTCCATTCGCATCCTTTCAAATTGTTCATACGCTCATTTGAATAATTTGTTTCCATGAAATGCGGGCTTTACATGGACACTGACTTTGCTTAATTTATGCAGAAAGTTAATTCGTGTAGAATTTTGATCAAAATTCAAACATTACGAAACCAAATCACGTTAATAGACATTTATTTTGTACAGTTCCACATCATTTGTGTATTAAATACGATTTAATTCAATATTTAACAGACTAGAATCGCCATATATGAATCATTCTCCACCATATCCATCTTTTTGACCAATCATTCACAATACAGTTCTAATTCAGCCTCCTCCAGAATCTCTTCCTTAAGCATTAAGTTTACCCTGAAAACCAGCAGCTGCATATTTTTCATATCTACCATTTAAAGATAAAGTCTTCGGAAACTCGCTTACGCAAGCCCCAGTAAGTTATATGGCAACAGTGCGTTGTTTTGAAAGGGCAAATGTTTAAGAGACTTCCATCATCATAATTTTTCAGGTTCATCCACTCTTTTTGCATTCTCATTCTTTTCTGTTTATTTCCACTTAAGCCTCAAGCATTCATGATATAGACAATAAATTGGAATTTAATTATGATATTCTTAATTTCAATTTAAATTAAACGAAGTATGTCTTAAAAAGGTAGAACGTGTCGCGGGACACACGGTAGGAACTTTAGTTCCTTTTAAGCAAAAATTTTGTAATACATTTGACGTTATAGATAAACCATTTGCATATGCCTCGGTGGCCGAGTAGTGAGCAAACCAGACTTTCACGCGGTAGACCCGGGTTTGATTCCCCGTGAATGAGTTTTTTTTTATTGTTAATTTCATTTTTAAATAATTATTCTGCTTGATATTAATAACGACAACAAGTAGACGTTTGAAATATTTAGCAGAATATTCATCATTATAGATAAAGGTACGGTACCCTTCATGAGGAAATCCGACTGGCAACATCTACTTATAACAGTATCGTATATTTAAAAAGGGAGACGGTAGCATTATACAAATTGAATATTCAAGAACTGTACGTTTACCACAAAATTAGTGGAAACATAAAATTGAATTGTAAAATTTTTAATTTGAAGTTATATTACAGTTTATAAAAATTTTATTTCCTAGATTTTTTCTTAGGTGGGTCGTAGAAAAAAATATGCTGCTCGACTCGTGTGGATTGTCCATATCGCACTTCGTCCTCGTGCGATATGGCCATCATATCCACACCAGTTGCACAAACTACCAATTCTTTCAAAATATGCTCTTTTACATTTAAAAACAACCTGCCAAATGTCAAATCAATTTATCCATCCATTTTAAAGTTATCGAATTAAAACATTCAAGTTTTCAAAATTTCAACACCCTGTATTTCGAAAAGTAAATGTGCTAGACCCCTTAATCCTCGTATAATTTTGTCCAATTTCACGAGAGGAATCTACATACAAACGTTGTAATTACCCTCAACGTTCGAGATGTTTATACCTTTTTTTGCGCGATCCTTGTAAAAAAAAATTCTGAATAAAATAATTTAAATTTCTTCGCAATGAACAAAAAAGATCAATCGCACAAAAAAAATTATGGAAATAATAGTAAAAATTTATGCGAACAAATTCAAGTAGATCACCAGCACTGCGAATACCAGCTTTGCATATAATTTTAATATAGCATCGGTGGTAGAATGCTCGCCTTCCTCGCAGGCGGCCCGGGTTCGAATCCCGGCAGGAGCATATGAATCGCTGCTTCGTAAACAAGAGAGAGACTCAGGAGAAAGCACATGCACGCAAGTAAGGCACATAACGAAGCAACGTAACATAACGTAGCGTAACGTAACGTAACGGTCAGATCTTTTGCGTCGTGACCCCTGGTCGCTCAAACATAACCTGACGTAAAGAACTAAAGTTCCAAAAATCGAGAAAAAGAAAAGACATTCAATGACAGTCCTATCTCAAAACAACCAGCTGATGCCATATCTTTCACTGTCTAACTGAAGCGAGTTTCTCAAAGTATATGTTAGTTTGAGTGTTTTGTTGCCTCAGCTGCCTTGCCTATTTCAACAACTGGACTGCACCTATGGCATCAGGTGGACGGTTTTGAAACCTCATTTTTCATTCAAGGTCATCCTATTAACTTTCCCTTTTATAAGTTTGCCTGATTATGTGAAAAGTGTTCTATTTATGTGGAAAATGCTGTTCTAGTCAGTCATAGTGAATTTTTTAGTGCTGCCAAGCGTATTTTTATTAATAACCCCAGATATAACTTCCTCGGAACTATTTTCTTGAAATTATCTTGAATAATTCAACTTCTAATGGAATAATCAGTGATATTTAGACAATCATCCAACCAATTCGAGTATTTTGAAATATGAATTACTCCTCAACCAAGTTCACACAGGAATATATCTTTTGATATGGCGTGTACATTTGATACGACGAGAACTCATTCCGAACTTTCCTCACGTCAAGTTGAAGCGTAAACTCCGTTTCTCGATACCAAAGATTTAAATTGCTTTCAATTATGAATCGAAGCTTTCAGTGGTTGTGAAAGCTTCGAGATAAGTAGCTCGGATTACCGAGGTTTACGAAATATGCTTGGATTAGACAAAGTGTGTGAACAGGATATTAATATAAATTATAAAATCCCCCGTCACTAAACGAGTCGCAGATGTTATCCTGGGGACGTTGATTTAATATTAAGTAGCAGATGTTCGCTAAGAAGAAGGGTAAATAATAATATTTATATACTATCATCTCATATTATGGCACATCTCATGTAGTTCTCAAACACCTTGAAAATAGTTTAAAGAGCAGATTTTATTCGATATATAACTTTAATAATGATCTATCCATTCCCGATTTCAATTTAATTTAATAGTTCCTAATGGTTTCCATTCAGTTTTAGATTAAAAATGTTCGAAACTTCATTTTATTTGAACCTATGTTTAACTTGTGACGAGTGTAGCTAGCACAGTAGCTTTATCAAACGGATGACGTTATAGTGGAATTTTTTTTTATTTCTACAGTGTATCAATACGGGATATTAAGGATATTGGAAAGAGGATCAGCGAATGTGCAAAAAAAGGTTCTCAATTTGAAAACGTCCACCTAGAAATTCACTAGAAACAATCCCTCCCAAACTCTTATAGGTGAATAAGTTTAATAAGAGAGAATGGTTGAAGTCTATGTGGTCGTTAACAAAGTATGGGCACTCTGAACGCGCGAGGGTACTGCCCGTCACTTCTAAAATTGCTGATTTGATGTGAACTGTTACGCCATTAGTAGGAATTGCAGATACTTCCACATATTCCTCACCACTGATAACCTAATCTAACAACTGCAGACAACCATAACGTTTACGACGTTTAGTTTTATCTGTGGGTTAGTCCCGTTTTCACAAATTATTTTTCTAAATATATATTTTGATTAGATCGACAGGGTGTGTAGAGTTTTTATGGTTCATTTTATTGCTCAGTGTGGGACTTTTATTAACTGACAATGTCAAGACAATGTATAGTGAACGACTGTAACGTGAGGTGCACCCTGTAAGCTTTATTTTGCTAAAATGAAGCATGTTTTATTAGCTGAGAAGTGATAAAATGATTAGGATGTTATTTTTTTCATTCATTTATACAGCTTAGAATTTCTCATGGAGAACAACGTTCAGCTTGTCTGGAAAGAGGTTTAGGTCTGGTTTATCAATGCCTGGTTAAATCTGTCAGCTACGTAGCCCTCAGCTATCTGTAGCCGCCAGTCAAAGTCTCGGTTACAATAGAAAGCGTTTATCAATACACCACATAGCTTACAGCTAGCTAACTGGAGGCTAAGTGTAATTGAGTATTTGACAACCTTGTTCGGGTTATGAAGGTGAGTGTGATGTTGTCAGAGTGTAAATTTCTCATTTTAATCTGGTGTAAGGAGGATCACCCGTTACATGAAATACACATATTATTAATTTTATTCACATATATTGTTATAACACACTGAATCAAGAATATAGAGGTGAAAGTTATTATTTATCTATTTCCATCGTGAGGTTACTCTGACAACATCCTGGAAAATTTCACTTCTCAGTGTCAAAATTGTGGTACTGTTATTTTCATTTCGTCTATGTTGTGCTTTGTTGAGTTGTTTGCATTTGAGCATATTCACAAAAAAATATTTCCCAATTTCACGGAGGCAGAGCGACAATTAGGTACTTATAAAAGTAGCCGTTCACCATAGAAGTATAATAGAATGCAAAAAGACGGATGCTGTGACTTGGCGAGAATAGCTGGAATATGTTGGAGTATCATGAGAACACGTTGGGTTTAGATAGTCGAAACCGAGTAATAAACTCGACATCATCGAGCTCTTCAAAGGGATTCATCCGTTCTTCAACAGTATATGGTCGTCTTTCGTACTCTACAAATTCCAATATTTCGCCAAGCTCCAAGCTCTTCATCGAAAAGGTCGTCAAGTTCCTCAAGATCCATGGACAATAACAATGGAATAAAATACACACAGATTCTGGATGCTACTAAACTGCTATAAATGAATCGAATAAGCTTCTCGATTTCACCCTATACGATAATAATCAAATTTAAAGTTGAAATAATCTTTGTTGCAATATGTGAGCAAACATGAAAAAATCATGACACAGTTGTCAGTTAGAGTCTATGGTTAGAATAACGGAACACCACTTTCTCGTATTTAACTGTATGTTCTATGGTCAACATCAACTTGATAGTGGCAGCTAGGGTAGCCGAAAGTTTTACTGCCAGCTAATGCAAACTGGTAGTTGATAAACACTTTGACCAACAGCTAAGATTTAGCCAAAGGCTACAATATTTAACCGAGCATTGATAAACCCGCCCTTGTTGAAGTATACTCAGTTTATTGCATTGTTGTTGAACTACATTCATTTTTCTTCATGCTTCTCATTGAAATATGAGAAAAAAGCATTCGAAATAATGAATGAAGCTGTTGTAAAAATTCCGTAATAATGCACTGTATAAATTGAAAATTTTTCATTATACAGTCACTCGCTTAATAAAGCTACTGAATTCAGCTAGGTTCAAATATACTGAATATTTGATGAAATCAAATTGTTTTCTCTCATCGTGTCACTTTTTCTATAACTTCTTTCTTCGGACTTCATCAAAAGCTTTTTTCATATCTATAAATATTATAATTAATATCACCTCCATTCATTCCAAGTTCTAATAAATGATTTTGTCGTTGGAAACGCTAGTAGCGGAATTATATTTTGAGTATAAATTGAAATTGGCAGTATTTACTGCCAGCTATATATTTCTCAACACCAATTTCGTGCAATATGTTTCCGAAGCATCCTGAAGGAATTTCATTTCAGTTCCGGAAAGTTACTGAGAATGAAATACAGTGTGTTAAAAACTTCGTTATTTAATGAAAATTGAACTCCTCAATCCACTATTGCAATATGCACCACTTACACTTAAACTCGCTTAAGCTTATGATTTTGATTATAGATGTTGAACCAGATTAAACTTAACCGCCCAATATTGAGGATTAAATTTTTTACTATACTTCTCAACACGTTTGAGTACAACTCCATAATATACGATAAACATGGTTGTTGAAGGATTATTGCATTCCAATCCTCTATGTACTTTTTGGAACAAACTAAAGCTATTATGATATATTATATTGTTATATATAAATATAATTGAGTTGTACCCATGAATAAATGAATAGGATCTGTTGGACCGACTTCTATTAAACCAGGTTTAAGCTGAAACCTGGTTGAAATTGTGATACACGGTATTGTTGGACTGTCATATGTCAAATTCGAGAAACGACGAAGATGATGGTGGGAATACTGACCGGACATTGTAGGCACACAATTGGCCTAGCCTATGTAGTTTCTGCTAGGAAGAAGACGAAACCACGGAGCACATGAGCACGAAGAAGCAAGGATGCAGTTCCACACCCTCGGAAAAAAAAACCGAGGACAAATAGCTACGCAAAGGAGGCGGTATTCTGACTAATAACTCCGATGAAAAGAGTAAAGCTAGATATCCAACTCTTAATATAGGGAGGACCGCAATAGATCTGCAATGGTCGCACAGTGGGATGGATAGGACCAACAGCCACTCTAATTCCAATCTAATTGTTGGACCGGTTTACACCGGTAACTAACAAAACTTGGGCTCGCTACAGATTATAAACCAGGATAAGCTGAAGCTCTTCAACTAGTAAGTTGAGGTAATTTAGATGAATAATTAGCTATACTGACAACCAGCATCTGAATTGATTCTCGCATTCCAAAACAAGCATAGAAATACACACAGCGAATGTCACTGATTCCAATAACAGTGCCGTGCCGTATGGAGATTTTAATTTAATAAAGATATGTTTCTTAAATTTGTTCATTACACGATGATTTCATTTCAAGTGAAATGAGTTGACATTGTTCATTTTGGCATGGGATAAAACATCTGTTTACTCTTCTTCTCTTCTCTTCTACTGTTATATATCTATGAACTAGTGAGTGAAAATTCACAAAATAGGCTTCAGTGTTACAAATTGATTGTAATTAAGTATATATTCCATTAGTTTGACAGTTTTTTTGATCCAGATTAAATATGTTTCCCCAAACAATCATCCATATCACGTAATTTTGAAACGCAAAAACTTAATTGCCTCTGGCTGCGTAAATCCACTTCGTTTGCTTTTAGTTTGTTCGATATACAAAAGATAAATATGCGGTGATGGATGAGTAGTCCCGAGATGGGGCACTGAAAATTAGTGCCGGGTATGGATTGATAATACTTTTTTTCGAATGATTGATTGGTGAAAATTACTTCGATGCATCGAATTGTCATTTGGAAGGATTCGGATTAGATACGTAATCGGTAACAGAAAGAATTTCATGAATAGATATCTATCGATAAGTATAATCTTACTAAACTGATTATCAAGTATCGGATCTTTTTTTAAACATTGAATTAGCTAAATGGATAAAATTCATGGGTATACTACTGAATCCTCCTTTGTCGTAGCTGAAATATTATGTGTTTTATCACTCGTCTACAGGGTATTTACCTCTGTATTGACGTTTTATAAATGAAGTATAAGTCAGTTCGGTTGAAGTATTTATTTCATTAGCCATCTCACGTACTTTTATTCGACAATCGCTAAGTACAATGACACGGATTCTATCAACCCTTCCTGAAGTAGTTATAGCAAATAATGCCGTGGACGTTAAGCATCTTCCTTGTTCAAATGGCCTTTTTCAAAAGGAGAGGACAATTCCCAAATCATTACATGGTACGGATCATATTACTCACGTAACTTTCCATTGGTCTCTCCAATGGATTAATATCTGATTAACACTCGAAATTCTTTTTTCTCCATATTTACCCAACAACGGAAACAGTTTTCATAAAATCAGTATTAAAACTAATATATCTGTCAGATTTATATACAATTTTGACAGAAACTTGGCGGAGACTAAAGGGACCTTTTTTTATTCACGGGTAGATCCACAAATCGACCAACTTCGATTTTAAATTTATTGGTGGATTGTAGATCACCACTCCACCGTTGAATCGAGGTGGTGGATAAATGTGGTGGTTTTAAAAATGACAACTTAACCTCAAAAAATTAACGATTTTTTTAAAGCGATCAAAGAAATGAACGAATTACTAGAAATAAATTCCAAATGTGATAACAATGTATCGACAGCGCTATTAACAGAGTCAGAAATTGAAAAAAATTCAAGTGTAGCTATCAGATGAACTGCTACTCCGAGATCTAGAGGCTAAAATTACTACAACACTTTTCAAAGTATCTTTATTCATTTCGTGAATTTTTGCTAATAACAACAATCAACTTGTAAATAGATTGTCAGTGGTCAGATGATTTAAATTTAAACCTCTGAAAAGTCACTCTTCCGTCAAACTGCCCTCGTGAATATGAAATTATCTCCTAACTTTATAAAATCAAACAATGGATAAGTAATTGCACTATCAAGAGGCACTTTGATCTTATCAAATGTTAATTCAAGTGAGTAGACTTATATCTATGAAAAAATTCAATTCCGTAAGTTGTTTGACCAATAGGAGAATAATTAGGTGTATAGCTTCCTTTTTTTCTCGTTCAGTCTCCGATAAATATTAGCTTTTACTGAGAGTTGCCAAGAAGTCCGTTCAAGTTATTTTCAAAGATCAAAGCTAAAATCCTTTCCATCAAATTAAAGAGTATTAAGTTTCGATAGGAGATACGGTCTATTTTGAAGTAGTTGCAGTCAGGTTTTCATGCTACGTCAGATAACTTTGTTGTTTTGATCGTTCAATTTAAGAAATAAACGAATTCTATTATTATTTTTGCTACTTTTTCACGAAACTCAACCACAATCATCTTCATGTTTTTTATTTTCTATTTTCTTCCATATTTTTCATTTTGCAACGATACCGTTTTCCATATAAATTAACTTTTCAACGTTGAAATAAAAAAACATTATGGTGCAATCAATTTCCCGAAAAAGTATCAAACATAATAATGAACACATCACAAGGAACATACAGAAGATAACAAATTTCAAATTATTTATCCTCTCTTTCAAGTCATCTTGATTTGTAACTGGTTGTTCATATACTTGTAATTCAATAAATCTTCAGAAAATAAGTACACAATAGTTAGAACGGGTGATCTTGGTGACTATTCAATTGGTCCTGACCGACCTATTCAGAAGCACTGTCCAATTGTAGCTATTGCACATGTTATTTCTGATATAAACATGGGAGCTTGCTGAATCAATTGGGAAACTCCTTTTGGGAGAACTCTTAAAAGCTCACTTTTTACTGGTTCGGTTCTTGTGAATTTGCGATTGCATTTGATTGTGTGAATTATAAAACTTTGATACTTATCCTGTACAATCTAAGTACCATACCTAACCTACTATGCTGATTATTGTAACAAACAGTGCAACAGTACAATAAATTCGTGGCTGAATGGATCAAGCTGTCCAAAGCCAAAAAAAAAAAAAAAAAAAAAAAAAAAAAAAAAAAAAAAAAAAAAAACTTTGATCAATAAATCGGAATCTTATGGCATCCGTGGTATTCCATCAAAATGGTTCGAATCTAACCTTGAGTGTAGAGAAACTGATTCGAGCAAATGGTAAAGTTCCGGAAAATTAACCAGTTAGCAGTGAAGTACCTCAGGGTTCAGTTTTAGTTCCAATTCTTGTTTTGATATTCACTAACGTTGTCACAGACTCGCAGATTTCTGGTCAATTCGCTTTATTTGCTAATAAAACTTGTGTTACCTGCTTCACATTGTACCGTAGACAAAGACCTTATCACTAATTATTCCTGGGTAAACTTCTTATTTATTCCAAAAAGCTGCTTTGCAACCTCATATACTTAACATTTACTCAATAAAATCTTCAAACTCTATTAAGTCTTCTTATTGACTGTTATTTTTTTTCGGTGAATTGTTCTTCAAAGAGTATTCTGGGATTTATACGATTTTTTGAAGCGATAGGTGTTTTTCCGAAAATTTCAGCATACATTATTCCAATAGATTTTTCTCGCTTGATATATAACCAGTTACACTTTTCGATTTTTTTCCAAATAAAGCCATTAGTTAATCGGACCGGACACCTCATAAATTTTTCTACCATTTTATCTCGGGATACTCAGTAATTCAGATGATATATCGCTAATTATTTCTGTTCTTCGATAAAAAGTGAAGTTACTGCATCGGTAGCCAGAATTCAGTCTTGGTCTACTCTGAAAATTACAAAAAAGAGAATTTAGACACCGATCATTCTTAGTGACGCTTATAAAAGTTATTTCCACTAACGGATGGAGGTTCAATTTCAAAGGTTGGAAGTTCTATATTATGAAAATGAAGGATCTGTTGACGTTTATTGAAGTGGAAGTTTTCCTAGGAGTTCAAGAAAAGTTTAGCGGTTTTGTTCGATACGGACATTCCGGTCGATTATAGAGAGCTATAGAATGGCCCAGAATCTTAGGAATATGTCTGGAACTTTGCTCTTAAACAAAGAATTGCGGCAAAATAAATACCAAAGAAATAATAACCATCTATGGAAGTAGACATTCCAGGTGATCTGGAGAAAATAAGAATAATCAATTTATTATATATGATATACAGTGTGACCCATTTTATTTTGAAGCACCCTCGTAAAATCCGCATTTTTCAACCGATTTTGTTTTAATCTTTTTCAGTAGATTCAGAGTCAAAAACAGTATTTTGGCACACATTTTAATAGCTTAATTACCATTTTCAAGGCCTTCTATGTTAATTTTTCTTCGCTAAAAAAGACAAAAGTACATTAGGCATTTTTTTTTAAATATGACTATACCACTGGATTCAGAATCATCACAAATGTCAACTACCAAAACTTTTATTAACCACAAAGTTATTACAACATGAGTTCAAAAAAGTGGTATTTTCAGTAATATTTTACGTAGAATGATGACATATTTCAAAAATGGCAACATGGTAAACGAAAACAAGGACTCAAACATATTGCACAGTGGAAATTCGAAGCCAATAACTCAAATCGTTCTGGAGTTATAGCTTCTGAAAGTAATGTAAAATTGTGCTTAATAATTTCATTTATTAACAAAATGAGATCAACGAGTCGCAGGTAGGCTTTGCTTTTGAAATTTTATTTATGACAGTCGGTCAAAGTAGAAATTGTACTTTTTGTGGTTACAATAATAGAAGTGAACGAGAAGTAATAGAAATAGTTAATTGGAGACATCCAGATCGCCGTATTTGCTGCTTTGTAGTGCACAAAATTGAAAAAAGTATTTATTAAGACTGGAGCTAGCAGTGACCCAACGTATTTAAAAAAAAATTGCAGGCAAGGAATTTTAATGGCCGTATTGTCATAGACGACCTTGCCAACAATCGAAATAATTGAGCACAATTTTACATTACTTCCAGAAGCTATCACTCCAGAACGAGTTAAGTTATCGGCTTCGAATTTTCACTGTGCAATATGTTTGAGCCATAGTTTTTGTTTACCATGGTGCCATTTTAAAAATTTGTCTACATTTTACGTAAGGAATTAACTGAAATACCACTTTTTCCAAATTCATGTTGTAATAATTTTGTCGTTGATGAAATTTTTGGTAGTTGACATTTGTGATGATTCTGAATCCAGTGGTATAGTCATATTTGAGGAAAAAATGCCTAATGTACTTTTGTGAATATCTTTATAGCTGAGTACACATGACTAGAAAGTTAAGGAAACATATTTGTATTCTGTGTAAAATTTAATTTTCTTAAAATCGCAGAGCGCTTTCGGCTATTAAGCCATCTTCAGTGCTATACTCGTCA
>CAJUYG010002571.1:0-30199 GCA_910591675.1 Galerucella calmariensis | reverse complement strand
TCAACATTTTTGCAGCTAAAATTGGCTGCTATCTTCACACCGGTGTGACATTCTTAGTGAGTTCCAAAGAAATAATTGGACCTAAAACTGAACCCTGTGGTACACCACTGCTAACGCTTCCAAAAATTGATTGAAACAATTTTAAAAGAGTTCTACGGAAGCCATGATCTACTTTATTCATCAAAATTTCATGATCAACGCAGTTGAAGGAGAAACTCGAGTCATGGAATTACAGTATAATCGACTAAGCAATTCACAAATTCAAATCGTATGAATCGAATTCTGTTCGAAAATGGATGAATGTCTGAAGTATTTGAAGACACGAGAGTGACCTCACAAAGAGTTTGCCGCACTTCTCCTTTTCTTGAGGCTATTTTCGTCCCACCGTTATTTCGTTGTGGATAAAGCTATTAGCCTGAATTTTCAGTTACCAAGAAAGCATAATACTCGTATAATGAAATAGCCAATGGGCCTTTGCACTATTTATACATGAACTCGTTCAAGCGTTAATTCAGTGTATAATTCCAGGTGGGTATGCACCATATATCGAGGTTATATGAGTTCCAGCTTAAACGCCAAAAATTGGAGGTCCAGTATATTGACTGTTCTTTTTCTATTGTTTGTAAGATTTTGTTATTGTCTCATTGAAGGTTGACTGCCTATTCCTCTGCGACCTTTTCAAATCTCTTGCGGTACTTATAGGCTAGTTTCATGTGTTTGAACGTTTGAAGTTCGTGCGTATCCGAGAAAGAGTTGTTAACTCAAGAGAATAGTACATTACCGCACACTTTAGGTTTAGCTTATTAGTTGAACACCAGTCACAAATAAGTTATTTTGTTATAGATGACAATTACTATTTTGAACACTTTTACGAAATATCTTCATATCTTAATCATAAAACAATACATCCACATCCATCACAACCAATACATCATTAATGAATATAAATTTGTAATTTTCTTTTTATCGAAATGATAGTATGTATTTCAATGAGAAACTAATGGGCGAAAGCAATTACTCGCGAATGAAATACTGTAATTTATTTACAACTATCACGGAAAAAAAACACAATGTAAATTCAATAACATTCAATATTAATTTTTGTTATAATGATAATTATAATGAATTGATATTTATCTATGTATTAAGAGGGAAAAGTGAGGGACTATTGTTCGAAAGCAAGGGTTAACGCGCGACGCGAAGCAGAGCTTGAGAACAATAATTCCACTCTCAGCTTGCAATACATTCAAAATTTTTTCTACAATCACTTGAATATAATATATTATAACTAATGAAATTGATAAATTCATACTTCTTATTTCAAGTACCTGTCAAATATTCTATAAAATTTTAAACCTTCAATTAATATTGTCAATACTTCCTATTCTACAATTAGAAAGGCCTCAGCTAGCACGGCCATCCGGCCAGTATATGCAAAATATTCAGAACGTGGCACAATAGTTAAGCACAAAAACACAGAAAAATTAATACGGTAACATCGCAATCACACTAATTATTTACTTAAAACATTAAGAACAAAACAGCGATTGATTTAGATTGTGAAAGATTTTCAGAAGACAAAACACTCCCTATCCAGGTTGCTTTATGATGTCATTGTCACTGCCACTGTCACTGTCAATACAATTATGTTTGTAGTATCGGTTGTTATGGGCAACGAGCGTTTTGCAAGTTTTGACGCTCGGCGAGCGTGAAATAACTCTCCTCAAGAAACGTCAACTTTTCGTTGTAAATGGCAAGCGAAAAAGCCTACTTTTCAATGTGATTGTAGAAAAAATATTATTACGGTTATTGAAAATTACAGGTGAATTATCCCACCCGTCATATTATAAGTTGTACTTGTACTTCTTGTTTAATTCAGAAAAATACACGATTAACACATTTTCAGGTAAGGAAATGGTTTTTTGCGTTAACTTCCAAGCCTCGAAATGCTTGTATGCAGCATTATAATTTCTCTTCAATTTTGTAGGTGGCAGATTTTTTGTTGTGCTTGCGGCTAACTCCAATATGAGGAGTATTGCTATGCGTTTCGACTTTATCAAAAGCACTTGTACCAGTCTTAGTATTCATATGTGTTATCTATGGTATTCATCATGTACGCGAAAGAAATGGAACTAAAGATAGGAATTCGCAAAATGTCATAACATTGTTAATGTTCGTAAAATCGAATGTCACCGCTACAGCAGCTGACAGCAGCTTCGCACCTCCTACTCGCGGCATTTCAATCGAACTAATAATAGCTAACAATACTAACAATAGCTCCGTTCGTTATTTGCATCGTAGAGGCGACGGCTTTTTGGTCACGTGATCACAGATTAATCTAAGCAAATTGCTATTGACGAACGGCCCGACCAATCATACATATAAACGAACTCCTAACCTCCCTTTTGCCTGTCTTTAATTTTAAAGACTACGATTTTTTTGTTCGATTTTGTCGTTTTACATTTTATTTTTCATTATTTACGACTATGTCTGGCCCTGAGGCAATTTTGGTAGCTATTTATGGTCAACAAACAGTACGAGATTTATCTAATGACCGGAGCGACTACAATTTGATCTTCATTACATGACAGATAAACATATTAATCTTTCTCGTCGGTCAAAATATTTCGAGCAAACAGATTTAAGTCGGACTGATCTGAGCGGATTTACCGAACAGTTCAGATTTATCTCCCCTACCTCAAGATGTAATAAACGAACGATTCAATCTGCAAAGATTAATCGGACGCAAATAACGAACGCAACTTTTATTATCCAATTAATGATAGTAGGAACTGTCATCACTTGTCAATATTCTTATGTAATCCATAGATTGTGTGATAGTAATAGCTGACTCACGCTACATGCCAAAAAACAAATTCAACTCCAGCTGATTAGGGGACTGCTTGCTGATTTCTATTTTCGAAAAAATTAACAGCACCCTTTCAGGTGTGGAGATAGTATCGTTTACCACTGTGGGCTAACTTGTAGCAGTCTGGGGTGCTTGACAAAACTTCTTTGGCCTCCTATTGTGAATACACTTTTATTTTGAAGAATCCACAATAATCAGTCGAGTGGATAGCACAGATTATTTCTTTCGTATAATTTTCAACTAATCAGAACGATCAATTTAGTTAAGTTACCTCGTATAATTTCGATAATACCTGATTATACATAGAGTAGCTTTACCACTCGAAAATTTTACAAGTGATTATACATAGAGTAGCTCCACCAATCGAAAATTTTACAATACTTTAATTTCCATAGTAACTACATCGACACAGTCTATGGCGAAATAGTCCAAGAGCCCCAGCCAAAAAAGTAGGTTAAAAAAATGTACGGGAACAGGTATATATTTTTTAATATATTCAGGGGTGTCCCCTGAATGTTAATCCAAGTTGGCGTTATAGGAGGGGCGAATATCACCCTCCTGTATTAAAAATCCCATATGAAGCGGGATCTTATCTCCTATACTAGGATTTATTATTATCATTTTAAGACGTTATTGTATCTTTGGTTGCCTACACCACAGATAACTGTCAATATAAATATAATGTATAAGATGTGCGTTGAGATGCCTGCAGAAAATCGTTGAATAATGTGCCCAAGCAGCAATTAAACTAACTGTTCCGTAATAAATCCTTTACAAGTTACTATCAACGTTATTGTTACCGTTGGCGCGACGTACTTAAACCGTATATGTTACGTAATGATTTCCTAAGTGGGAAATAACATAAACGTAACCTTAACGTTATTGTTACTTACGCCGTTCCCACATTGTTACCTAACTAATACGTAACGACGTAGTTATAAATACGTCACACAAAGTTGAACTAACTTGACACAACATTCAGTGCTCCGTTTCTCTGGTCTTCTTTCTCATTCTTACTAATATTAAGATATAATTATGCCTGTTTCCCATTTCTAACATCCAACATTTCTGTTATGATGTAAAATGGAAATATATTTAGATCGACATATTATTTGCTAAATATAAATCTTCATAAAAATCGTAAGGTCTGCCGGAATTGATAAACGAGATCAAGTTTATTGTTAAATGTGACGAAAATATGAACAAAAAACTCACGCGCCGCTGAAAAACTGCAAATAAGTGAGGAAAAAAACTTAAATGAACATAGATTTAAAAAACACTAGAGAACATTTTTCTGAATGAAAATAAAACCAATATGCTCATTTCAGACTAAAACGTTTATATTCAAAAAATGTTTCTACAATTTGCCCAAACAATGTTTTAATTAATAAATTTGTCATGGAAAGTTATTGATGTAATCAAAAATGTTATTCAATAAATATGGCTACCTTCACCATTTTAAACTATGTAGTCAAATATACTTTGGAAATCGAAATCGACGTTCAGGTTTTCCTAACTTCAAAGCAAGTAACCCAAGTAACAATGACTAAAATCAATGCCCTCAAAGTAACCGTTCCTATGGTTCCTCTAATGGTAAACAGTGACTGTTACTACACTGAGGCGGTCATAAGTAGTTTTATACAGGGTGTAACAAAAAGGCAGGTCATAAATCATACCACATATTCTGGGGCTAAAAATAACTCGATCCAACCCAAGTTACCCTAGTACAAATGTGCATGCGAAAAAAGTTACAACCCTTCGAAGTTACCAAATGAAAATTGATTTTGTTCAATATTTCGAGTTGTTCGACATATTATAATGAAAGTTGACAAGTGGCTTCCTTATGATTAGAGCATCTTGAAAAAAAAAATTAAGGAATTATTGCACCCCGTTAAAAATTTATGGGAGTTGAGATCCCCTTAAGCCACCCAGAATTTTTGTGTACGTCACAATTTGATGCTTATTGTGGCACCATTATTCAAACACATTATTTTTGAAACTTTTTTGCCGTCTAGTACTTCTTACAATTATCAGTTTTTATCGAGATACGGCCTATTTTTCATTAAGCTTCAAAAATTAGTCAATGAATTTTTAAGTTTTTCGAGGGTCCCAAATTTTTGATTATTCATTATAATATGTCGAACAACTGTCGAAATATTTGAAAAGATCAATTTTCATTTGGTAACTTCGAAGGGTTGTAACTTTTTTCGCATGCAAATTTGTACTAGGTTAACTTGGGTTGGATCGAGTTATTTTTAACCCCAGAATATGTGGTATGATTTACGACCTGCCTTTTTGTTACACCCTGTATATAGGTAATACAAATTCAAACAAAGTAGATTATTGAAAGAAAATAACCAATATATCCGAAAATAGAAAGAATCTTTATTCAATTATAAAAACATTAAATTTTTGTATTTTCAGTGATTGATTTTCCTTATTGATACGGGTGTCAGGTTTCGGATTTGCAGCCAGCCATGACAAGGTCGAGCCGACCTCCTAAAGCTAGGTCCTCATGATTGCGAATTATTTTTTGAGGAATCGTTTCCCATTGGTGATAGAGGTGAGATTTGACACCAACATTTCTAAATGGCGAATGGTATAGTTCGCTTTTCTAAATTTCGCGTGTATGAGGAGTTGAGCTTAACTTACTAGGAACGTGCAAAAATGGGGTTGGAGGGTTGTCGTTATGCTGGTTGTGTACCGTATTCTGTTTGGTATACTACTCGCATATTATTTAGTATTTTCTAATTTGCTGATAGTAACCTTCCTCGGAGTTTTAAGTAGAGTTCGACATTCTCTTGGCAAGTTAAAGTCTTGATGATTTAATGAAATTGAAGGTTCATTAATTGCATCATGCGTAATTTTATATTTTAGACACCGTTTTTGTGAATTTTCACGAAATTTAAGTTCATTGGATAGTTATTTTTTCAAATCTTTTCGTTACCCTCAAATCTTCGACATCCTATTCTGGCCTATTTTATTCAAAAAATTATTCAGTACTTCGCGTATTATTATCTAATTCAATATATCTATTCAATGTACGAGTGGAAGTTTCAATTTGCCTTTGATTTACAGATATAGTAATTTCGTCAAATCCTTCATTTATTTCTAACTTTCTTCTTAGTCTTCTGTAAAGAGTTGTGTGTTACGAAATTTATTATTATGACATGAAGCCATCTTAACAAATATTGTACAAGAGAAATCATTTATTTACTTTGATATCAGGATGCCCTTATAGTCGATTCTTCGAGTGAAGAAAGCTTTATGGTCATTGAGCACGCCTAAAATTCGTATCCGCAACTGAAAGGTGATTTTTTAAGGAATATAATCCAGTAAGTTACATAACATGTAACTGCAAACTCTGAAAACTTTGATGTCATGAATGATCGTAGCAAGAACGTCAAAGTTACACAAATATTCAGTCTATAAACTATGAAGGTATAACTTAGTTTAATACCGTAGTCAATTTTACATTACCATTTAACTTGAAAGTTATAAGGACTTCAAAATCATGTCCCAAGTAACAAATACGTAAGTGGCACCAAAATATAAACTTGTTTTTTCACTTACTCCAAAACCTAAGCCATAGGTAACATTGACCTAATTATTACAATGTTTTCAAACTATGGTGGAAATAAAACATCAGGGTTGGCTTTTTTGGTTGACGTTACGTTTTTGTTATCATTATATAGTAACTATGCACTAAAACAGTGTGATAGCTACCATAATTGCTGCTTGGGTAGGTAAATCATGCATCAGTAAAGGTCATGAGTGTATGCCTTTGTCTAATTTTGAGAACGTTAATAGCATATGTTAATACATGGTCGACGGAAAAGGTTCATTAATGAATGATCTTGTGTACATTAGTCTCGCTTGAAAACGCATGGAAGACAGGAAATATTTTTGCGTTTTTCCCTTATGCATGGCACACCTGGATATCAGGCTATTTTGTGTTTATTCAGAACGAAAGTACTTCAAATGGTTTGGGCTGTAGCTATTCCAAGCTGTTCAAAATTTGACAGTAAATTATCAATAGATGAAAATTGACAGATACAGTGTAGCATTCAAAGTAACTAAGTGAGAGGAATTGATAAATCGCTCATATGTAGGTTTGTTCCAACCCACAAGTTTTGGAAGATCACGAAACGGTTTCAGAACTGGATTGATTATATATGCGCAGGCGCTAGCTTCACACGGTTACATGTCCATAAAAATCACTGCCGGGTTGGAACAGTTTTGTGATTGCATTAAGTACGATCAGATCAGAGGGATTAATTAGATATAATAATATATGGACCTATTTTGTGAAATAATATTTTTAAAAGATGTATCAGCCCAATTCACAACATTATTAACTAATTAAGTTGGTATCCACTTCAAATTAAGTTCTCATCTGAATAATTTTCATGCTTAACTATTTTGTTGGGAATTAATTTCAAATCATTTTTACTGCTTGTACTATGGAATTCTGAAAAATGGCTAATTCCATCGTCACTCATTTTCACTTAGAACTTGCTTTACTAGATTAATATACCGTAACGTACCAAATGCCACACAAAACATTAGCTAAAAAAATTGAGAATCGAAAAATGGGTCGAAACGCTTAAAGGAATGCAAGAAACATAACCAAGCTAAATGACAGATAAAACAGCTGTTTAATTCAATACAGTATCAATGCGCAAGCCAGTCCAAACAGTCTTCAATTTGAGCCGTGTATCGAAATTACCGTTCTGAAACCGTTACATGAATGATCCAAAAGCAGGTTGGAACGCAAATAGGATCGTCCGATAAACCATCACGTCTCGGTTGGAACGCATTTTAATCACTGCGCATGAGCGTGATCGTCATGTTACGGTTTTTCGACGGGTTGGAACAAACCTTTTTCACAGCACTGAGTATTCCAATATCATTCCGATTATTCATGGTTCCTCCAAAATCATACGATCAAAATACCCATTATACCATTTATTTTAATTGATGCTAGGCACACATATACCTACAGCAAACAATCCAAATCTTCATGGAAGTTACAATTTTCTTTAACTGGTTGTACTATTTTTCATGGATATCTATCAGGACTGGAAAAAGAACTCGTCAACTGTACCTATCGAAATTTCAACATCTGATTTTTTTTATAAACAGCAAATGAGTGAAAAGACTCAAGTAGCTTTCAAGCGCGTAAACTCTACGTATAAAAAGGAGTATAATTATTGTAGGAGATGCAGTAGAGAATATGTTTCATTGGATTGGTGCACTGGGACGTGACAAATTTTTCTTAAATTCAATTTGTTTCTAAATTCCAATGGACAATCCTGTCGGCACGTGATATTGTACTATTCTGTCTGGCTGAAGGAGTGAAATTGGAGCTAAGTCTCGGAAGCCTTATCATTATGTATTATGTGTTGTTCGTTGGAAGGTATTTCCAAGATCTAATCGAATGATTAACTTTTTTTCTGTTATAAAAACAAAGGAGTTTTTCCAGAAATTGAAATAAATGATTTTATTATACGTTGACGAAAAACATAAGTACAACGTCAGGTGATTGTATCGTGGGATAAACCAATTGCTTCCATTTTTTGTCCCTGGAATACTATTGGTTGAAAAAAATGCCTTTTGATACCAGAACTTACAATCTACTCAAAACACTATTTTATAAAAAATTCAAAGAAAAGTAGCAATTAAATCAGATTGACAATACGTATAATTTTCACATTTATCAGTGATTAACCTGCAAGTTTATTGAAAATCATTAGCCTTATTAATAATAAACACGATAACAGCATACTAACTAATAGCTACTTAGAGCGTACTTATAGCATGCTAAGCGAATCATATTAATGATTGAATACTCAGAAACATGTAACAAACAATATGTTTTCATGAGTAAAACAAACTACATAAGCGGCTATATTAACTCTCTTTGTAACATTTTTTTGATATTCTGTCATGTTCTGTGATAGAATATATACTTCTGTGTATTATATAAATAATGTTAAATGTATTCATGAGTAGGATTTTCACTAATCCAGTTTAGGAGTCATGTTAAAATAATCTGAATTAAACTATTAATAAGGCTGGTATTTATCGAAGCCGCTATTATTATAAAAGTGGTTGTCCATAAGCTGGGCTGTAAACGGTTCATGAGATATGTCAAAGACATTCTTATTGGAACAGCTGACACATGTGACATACCAGTTGATGAGAAACTTTCTCCCGTACTATATACAAGGGTTGTCTCATGAGTGCTGCACATAACATATTTGGGTCAAAAAATATCAAATGTCAAAATCAACTTCCATGTTCAGTTAATTTGCCGCCCAAGTAACGAACAACCTCGCTCAAAGCTCCATTTGAACTAAATATTTGTTGTTGTTGATAAGTAAATCGAAAGCCAAGAGGATTTTCGCGCAATCATTTACATATTTTTCGAAGACATATATGCTTTGCTGAGTTGGTTCCTGTTTTTGGCAATGAAGCTCTACATCAGTCGGTAATTTTCCGTTCATATGAAGAATATTGAGGATATATACATAAGAGGACGATCCAAGAACAGGTCCACCAAAAACTGCATAAACTGCTTCCTAGCGCTTCTTCACAGACTTAATAAAGCGTCTTCAACATATTGTTTATGTAATAATAGTGAGACTACCGATCTGAATCATTTGTTGCATACATAAACTATTTTGTGTATTTAACAATTTTCAGTCGATTCAATAGGCAATGGATTCCAAATATTACCGAAGTTATATTAACAAACAGCAAATTTGTACTCGACCCTGTAATAAGTAACCAATATTAAAATATAAGTGTAAACTCCCTCTAAATTTCCTACAGATTTGGAATAGTATGTGTGCAAATGGCGATAGCAAAGAATACACCAGCTCAACAAGAAGCGAAGCTTCCGATCATTTTTTTGTATGCGCATGTCTGAAAGTCGCCATTTTTATAATAAGATTCTTGTCATATTTGACTTTTGACTTTGTTTGTTGTCTGTCAACCAGCTTGGTAAACAAAAAGCATTTTTCAATTTTTGTGTATGATTTTTACTTTGTCCCTTGTTTCGAAAATTATTACTGAATTACTTGAAGCTATGGGAAGAATAACTTGTGCTGTTCGGGGATGTCACTCGGGAACAGGAGAAGGTATATATCTATGTTTGGATTCCCAAAAGACCCTGTTAGGTAAGTCTTTGAGTTTCTTTTGCTAATTCAGGCATAAGTATAAAAAATACTCAAATAAATATTTGATTAGGTATTCTTTGACATTACATTGAATAGAATTTTCATGAAGTGAACAACTTTTGTGATAGGTTGTGTTGACTTATTCTACCTAACAATAAACATATTATATTAGCAAATAATATACCAGCAAATATATTATTTGTGTATTATTTGATATTAGCCTGAACTTATTATTGTCTTGAAATATTTTAGATCCCAGCTATGGTTAGTCCGTCACTTTCTTCATGTGGAACAGAACCAACAGAACATTTCCCTAGCTGTCAAATACACCTGTATATTTATTTACAAGTATGTATAGGTATACATAAAAAAACTACACATATATTTTTCTTACAAAATCCACATTATTAAAAATAACATTATAATATTGCAGATAACATACCGTCACCTGAACCAGGACCCTCCTCATCTGGAAAGAACACATTTTTTTGTGTACAATGATGCTCATTGGTTGTTTACTATATATATTTTAGATAATGAATATGTTCAAATGGAAGTTGGTACTGAAGATGTCAAGTCTGCTGTAGCTGTGTCAAATAAACTACACATTCAATATACAGGCCACTGTAACCGTATCATATTTTATTTTAAATACACATATACTTTTTCTTACAAAATCCACATTATTAAATATAACATTATAATATTGCAGATAACATACCGTCACCTGAACCAGGACCTCCTTCATGTGGAACAGAAAATTTCCCTAGTTGTCAAGCAATGATACTTATTGGTAGTTCACTACCTATATATATTTTTTAGATAATGAATATGTTCAAATGGAAGTTGGGACTCAAGATGTCAAGTCTGGTTTACCTGTGCCTTTTCCTTCAACTTCAACTCAATTTTATTCTGTTTTAAGTATTTGTTCTTAATTTGTATGGATTATTTCATATGATATTATTGCATTTTCACAACTCGTGCGCAAAAGTATAACTTCACGCACTTGTATCATAAATAACTATTGTGCCAATCAACTTGATGATAAGATTTTTATTTTTATTTATAATTAATACTACTGTATATTTTTGTTAGATGAAGTTTCATCCAGAGTGAAATAAATTCTTATATTAATATGTGTATTTTATTTATTGATTCAAAAAATTTTTGCTCAAAAGGAACTAAAGTTCCTATCGTGTGTCCCGCGACACGTTCTACCTTTTATTATTACATTTGTTTCAATATCTTTCCTACCCAACTTAATGCTTCTTTAAATACTTATTTACATATAATTACTTGCAGTGCTCGGCAGAAATTGAAAATAATTAGAAAAACAACACCTATCTAACTGAAACACTGCATGATTTTACCAACTGAAAGTGTACTGTTGAATTATGTATAATATGCTTATAATAGGTGTTTGTAAATTTTACTGCTCAACTTGAAATAAATATAATAGGTGGTGGGCCCAGAGGTTTGATTGTCAAGTAATATTCTCTCAAAACAAACAATTTGTAGAAATCGTGTATACCTATCTCCTTATTATAAATGTGACATTGTGAGAATTGAAAATGTTGAAATCAGATTCCTGAAATATATTTCATTCAAAATGGGTACGTATCTACAATTTAATTACCATAATATTTTAAACACTCTAAACCTAACTGATATCACAACACGTCGTTTTCACTCTGATTTGATATTAGTTTATAAAATCTTATCTGGTGGAGCTGATTGTCCAAATCTTTTGCATCAAATTAACCTTCTTGTTACTTCTCATAGAACTAAAAACCCTCCATTATTTTCAATAAAAAATCATAATACAAATTACGGTTACAACTCACCTGTTTCTAGAGGTTTGAGATGGTTTAATAAATATAATATTGATCCATTTGTTAACTCTTTAAGTATGTTTAAGAACTCAATTAGAAATGTATGCTTAGATTATTAGATTCTTGAATTAGTTCACTGTAATATTATAATTATTGTAATTACTGGTAATTGGTGAATCCGTTAAATAAATAAATAAATAAATCATTACATATGAAAAATAATTTCCTGAACCTGAATGTTTTAATGTCGTGGTTCTTTTCTACGTGTAACTACGAATTATATCGCCAATATTTGAAAAATTTGATTACTTTTCTCAGTGTATTTACTAAGTTATCTGTCAACGTCGGTCTCTCAAGGTCATATATTTTTGTTACCAAAACTTCAAAGAGATTGCGTCGGGCTTCGCTTCTTGTTAGGTTGTGTATTCTTTGGCGATAGTTGATGCCTCCAAACACATACACACAACGGCATCATACACTCAAGAAAACGTCGATGCTGTACGTGAGCTGGTCAGAGAAGAACGACCTGTCGCGCATCGTGAAATTGGAGCATCATTGGGGATTCCAAAGACCACAATTCCGGAAATCACACATGATGAATTATTTGTGAAAAGACTAGTTTCTCGTTGGTTGGTTGCCACATCTGTTAACGAAATAACGGAAAATAATGGGAGTCAATTGGAGTCAAAAACTTTGAATGTACCAGCGAGCGAAGAATTGGTTCCAAAGGTTGCAAAAATGCATTCCTCTTTGTGAAAAATACTGTGGAAAGCGATAGTTCTTGAGAGATATTCACTGTTTTTCTATGTTCGATAAGCATAGCCCTCGTAGCAATATATTACCAAAAGGAGCTTTGGAGTCAAACTAAAATGTTATAAATTTGGTATGAAGAAACAAACGAACATAAATCTAATTTTACACCACTACATATGGTGATGGGAATAACAAGAATAACAGACTGAGCAGAGAGGGAAGAATGCCACTCGATGGTACACAAATGACTCAACAGCAATAGAAGGCACTGGGATAGGAGTGTACCGGCCTGGAACTACTCACTTTTAAAGCTTGTGGAATATCCCAAGTATCATTCGAGCGAGAATTCAATATTGATTGAGAATACAGGAAACAAAGTATCATCATAGTGTCTGATAGTCAAGCAGCCATTGAAGCACTGAGCTCTTGTACAATTAGTTCCAAAGTGGTGTGGGAAGTCCTAGGCAAACTCAATGAACTGGACAAGAACAATAAAGTCACCTTACTGGTGATTCCAGGACATACTGAAATAGAAGGTTATGAAATGATGATAATGAACTAGCGAAGAGAAGTACTGACATTCCCTTTTGGGGGCCTGAACCCTTTTGCGAAATCAGCTCCAATGTAATATTGGAAAAAATAGGTAAAGCCGGAAAATAAAGAGGATCCGACTATTGGGAAGGGCTTAGGCAATCAAAAATTCCTCTGAGTGACTAAAGCCTGTAGGAATAAAATGAACGCATGAGTCAAAGTGAAGCTGCGATACGAGTCTTAACAGGAATCCTAACGGGACATTGTTGCCTGAATGTGAATTTGAAAAGCACCAAAACAGTGGAGGAAGGAAAATGTGAATTTTGTGGAATGGCAAAAGAAACCTCCATCCACATACTTTAGAATTGCACAGCAATCCAGAATCCTAGGAGACAGTGAAATAACTGATTGGGATAGGCACATTTACATAAGTTGAAGCCTGTATATATTCTAAAGTCCCTCTGGATCATGGGACTGGAGGAGCTTGTGGTCTCTGAGGGACACGAAAGATCTTTTGGGTCTCAGTGAATGTTACCCCAAAATACATACATGGAAACAACCGAATTGAAGAAAATTCAACATAGATGAGTGTTTGATAAAATGTGTATTTCGCTCGAAGATCATATTAACGGAACTCAATTGTCAGACACTTTATTGACTCAAATGATCCATGACATTGATATAAAGTTGCAGTTTCAACAAATCAAGTTGACCCGAATACTTTATTTTATAAAAAATGTACACACAACACTCTTTTTGGATTAAAGACAAGCAGAAGAAAATGAATCACTTCTGAACGAAAACCAAATGGTTTCCAATATAGAGCTAAAAATAATTTCGATGAAGTTATCATTTGAATTTAATCAGTCTTCATACCACGCCTACCTAGCCTCACTTCTGACATAAAATACCTGACCGACTTCCTGACGCGAGTATTGTTTCGGAAGGAATTAAAACTTCCTCGGACGCGCGCTAAGTAGGCGGTAGAAATGTTAGAGTCATAAATTAGTCGATCACGTGATTCTAGCCGTAAGCGAACAACCATTGGAAGCTTTTTACCTCCTGCTCCCTTCTCGCCTTCAATATTCACCTCTATTTTCCGCAATTAACTTCCGAGTATCAACAGGGACGGAGTGGCGTTTGGGAATAAAATTATAAGAGAACAGGAAGCACATTTTTCTCAAAATGGTCTGATAGATAAAAAAAAGATAATATAAATCCACCAAACGTAAATACAATTTATGCTTAATGGATAGGACAATTCACAGTCTACGGGCTGGCTAAACTTCTAGACGTTGCCAGATCATTTGGTAAAATTCCCTAGTTCAATTTTACTTCCATCGACATTTCATCATTGGCTCAGTACTTGCAAGTTTTTCGGTGATTTCCAATTGGGTGATAGGTTCTTAAGGATTCAAAGAAGGAGCAGTTATTTTCATACCTAATTATCCAGACAAATCTGCATAGATATTTGAATTGCATAGATAAGGCTTTTACTTAATGGAGATCCATACTTGACGATGGAATGAGACATTTTAATTTTTCCATCTTCATTATTTGAACCAAGTTCAATACATACTCGTGACGTGTTTCGCAAACACAGTAGTTTTCTTAAACGAGTGAAGAAATAATGAAAAATTTTCAATTTATACCCAAGTTTTTGATATTAGGTTAGGTTGACGAAACTTGATATATTTTCATGAAGAAGTATTAGTCACTGTTTTTTGCATCTTATCCACACCTTTCACGTTAATAAACAGTTATATTGAAAAGATCTGAGACTATTATGCAAACCTTTCATTTTTGAATAAACAACTTCCATTCATGCAATAGGAGGCACAGGCTAATGAGAAGGAATAATTACCAGATTGACATTCTCAGTTTTTTTTGGGGTACCTGGAAAAAAAACAACAGTTTTGCAACGTCACAAACCTTTGTTTTGCAACGTCATCGTCTTTTTATCACATATATAAACTAAATAAAACGTTTCTATTTATCAAATCTGATGTGTATTTTTTTTTATTAAATATTCCAATTTTGATGGAATTAGTTCTTGGACTCGTTAGATCTATAGGTACTTTGATTGAATTAATACATATTTATTCAGGATAACCTGAAGAGGCGGTGAATAATAAAACTGATGAGATGTGAAAATGAACAAAATTTGCTCATATACTACTTTTGAATAGGTAATCAATCTAGGGAGGAGCCATCCAGTAGGTTTCATGTTCCAGCTAGAAATATCACAAGTATTTCAGTTGGATGAACTTTTCAAGCTTCTTGCGCGTGAATAATGCGTAACTCCAAGCTTGACGAGCATACACGATCAACCAGTTTGTATTTGAGCTTGTGCATAATGCGTATTGAATTCATAAATGGATCAACGAGCAGCGCCAGTGGAGTGTATGTCCAAGAATTGAAATTTGTACACATTCTTGTGCAAGCATACTAGTAGCGTGTAGGGGCAAACAGATTTCAGGTTTATCTTGCAAAATAATTTTCAAATAGATTCAACAAAATATCATATCAAACGTAGAACTCATCACTCAAGCTTATGATTGGTTATCATATAACAATGATTCTTCACCATTAATGGTATCTGGGCAAAAATAACCCAGATACTGATGAAAAAGCAGGTGCAGGACCAGAGACAGGATAAAAAGCAGAACTTAAAAATAAAGGAAGGAGATAATTTCACATCCATCCATTGTTAAGAGAAATGCTCTGAGCGAAATAAAAAGAGTTGATGTATTATTATTAATAAGTACTTCTGAATTATGACTTCAACCGAATTGGATTTTGGTGATTGATAATAACAGAAGCTGAACCAATAACATTCTCGGGTTAGTTTTGGTAGTGGCTGCTTCTTAGACCTGCAGTCTAAGAAGTGTTCTTGGTCTTGCAGATCTTGTCTTGATCTGGCTCCAAAACTCATAAAGATTTTGTACCTTTCTGGTAGTTTTTTACTGGAGACTATAATAATACTGGAAGATGCAGACAGGAAGTTCAAACTTTACATACAATGTGGCGTCGCAAATTTTAGATACGGCATCACTATTTTTGAGAAACGTTCAATTCTCGGATTTTAGCTCCGGAATGAAGACGGAAAGTTGTGGTCGGGATAGAGCGGTAGTGAGGAACACCGACGGATACAAATCTGACAAAGTGATAGGAGTTAGAATTCAAAGCCCAAAGTGTAATGCTCACGCATTTTTTCAGAAGTCTGAATCTGTATTCCTAGAGAAAGTTTACGCTATTGAGAGCTTCTTTGAGAAGGATCTACTGGAAAAGCTAGTGAGCCTGCTAAGGACTGTACCACCCAAAGCACCAAAAGCCTGGAGCCAGAGGTGCCAAGGACTCGGAATCTGGAATGTATGTACTGTGATAATCAATGAATCGAAAGCTGTTAGGCTGTGGTTGAATATTTCCAATCTTTCCTAATGAACTATATAATAATATATTTCAATTATCTCCAGGATGGAAATATTTCTGAACCATTTTTTCTCATTCACACCACTGGGAAAACCAGTTTATCGTCACGAACCTTTCCTATAATAAATTATTAAAATACTTCATCAAATTTTTCCCATCTGAATGCATATTTGAATATTTTTGCCACTTATTAAATTCCACACCACTGTAAAAACGTGTTCTGTTTACTGCAGTTGATGCATAAATCTGTCGTGGAAATAGCGAACGCGAAATGTTCTCTCATTTCCGATTTAGAGCTAAGATTTTATCTGAGGAATGTGAAAGGCATAAAATTGTACGAAACATGGCCTCCATTATCATTGTAAATGATTGTTTACTCAAAAATTTATTTGGTTGTTAGCTGTTGCTTGTATAAACTAACTGTTAAAGTTACCGAGAAGTAACACGGAAAGCAATCAAGCATTATTGTTTCGTCTCGTTTGTTGTTGTAAACTGTTGAATCAATCACAATATACCTTATATAATCACCAAATGGGTGAGGATAACCTTACATGACTTACATAGTTCTAAAACAGATCGAACGTTGGAAAGGTATCGAGAAATACACGTCAAATATCCCCAGTTTCTGCATCACAGAAACATGTTCACTGTCCAAATCACACAAATATTCTGCGGTGATGAAATATCAACAAAAAACCGATTACAGTAACAGACAACCTAAAATTCATCCAATTTCAATTGCTTTAGAATATAATTGTACTCTTGTTCTGAGTCTTCATATATTTTTTTATTCCACTTTCCACTGGAATTAATGTTTTCTCATAACCTATCTGCTGTTTCTGCCACATTAGTATATACAGGGGAGTTGTCTTTTCCCAGAACAATATATTATACCATGCAAATTCTGTTATCAAACTGTAACCTAATTAACCTAATTAATCGTGAATTTACTCTTTGAAACACGGGTTCGCGTTTATTACCACTGAAATTGTTAATGACATCAGTCAAATCCTGAATAGTACTACGAATTTCAAAATGATCTTCCTGGAACGAATAAGTATTTACCGGCAATGAAAAACTACGGTTTGCTCTCTCACGAGCTAATAAACCAGTGAGAACTTTGCGTTTTCCGTCAACTGTATCGTGTACAGTAACAGATCTAATTTTAATTTCATAAGAAAGTTTATGTAGGTACTTTGCCTGCATCTTGATTTTATTTTGAAAATCAATTAATATGGAAAATATGATAGACTATTTTTTTCACTTGTCAAAATCTGACATTTTGGTGGTTTTAACCAATAGCAATACATTATTCTAGCCAATCATTCGGTATTATACTGATAATTCTGCTTCCTCATCGATAAAACCTTGTTTACATCGAAACGTCATAATTTTACTTTGAATTTGTCATTATTGACAACTAAAAGTGCTTCGAAGATTATTGAAACTGAACACAAACCGATTGAGTGCCATCACCCAAGAGAATATTGAACATTCAGGTAATACAAAACTTTAAATTGCTGAAAAAAATAATCTTCCCAAATACAACTCGCTCTTCAAATTTTATCACATACTTTTTTATTTTCATCACTGAGGCAAAAACATTCAAACAAACCGAATTTAGATAAAGTCCCTCGTCCTAACGGACTCGTGATTTTATCAATC
The DNA here is from genome assembly GCA_910591675.1 of Galerucella calmariensis. Lineage (NCBI taxonomy): Eukaryota > Metazoa > Arthropoda > Insecta > Coleoptera > Chrysomelidae > Galerucella > Galerucella calmariensis. The sequence goes on along the minus strand of CAJUYG010002571.1, from coordinate 11,933 downwards.
GGTTTGTTTTCATATTTTTGCTAAATAAACAAGTTTTCGTGGAAAAGAAAAAATTATCGATAAAATTTGAAGCACTCGTGGTATTACCTTTGATAATTTAAAAAAAAAATTATTGGAAATAAAAAAATTATTGAAGCCAAATTTATATTAAAATTATTGAAGAACGTTGAGTGAGTAATGTAGAAATAAATTATTACTTGCTTCTATAGTAGTATAAAAATTTCAGTGTCAAGCCAGCAAGTATTAGCAAAATGTATCAAAGCTTGGAGGAAAAAAAATTCCAAGTTTTTCCAAAAAACAATTCAAACTATTGAAAAGCTGTGGAAAAAAATAATCAACAACCAACTACCTAAAGTGATCTTCAAAACAATAGTATACACAAAATCTAAAAATGATTCAATATATTCATAACGCAATACCATGTACTAAAAATCATAAACCAAATAACTTGATAAACCTGTTTTAAATTTTCCTTTACTGAAATAATTGAAAACAAAAATCAATATTCCAACAGTTTAATACACAGAGAAAAAGGTGAACCCAAAAAAGTTAAACTATAATAATTAACAAGTAAACAAGTACCTAAAAATGGAATTATTAAAACCAAGAGTTACGGGTAGTAGTTAAAATTAAATACCTGAAAAACCTGATTAAAAAAACACCAACAAACCCTAGTTTTGATTTAACACACCTACTCAGCAAATAGCTAAAAACCGTTCAATTGGGCGCCAATTTGTAACCTAAAACTGTCCCAGGCTAAAGCACTGCACCTCGGGGAGTGGAATTCGGCACCAATTAAACTATTTTATACACTATCACTGGGATGGGGTGTACAATTAATATTAAATTGGACGCCACCAGCTTTTTAATCGAGCGAAGCAATTAAAACAAGAAACAAAAGGTGGAAAGCTGGAAACACCAATATTATTATTTTTGAGCAGCACGCTGGAAGCATTCTCTATGACAAAATTTTGGGGAATTTATCAAGACCAAAGGAGTATTCGATAAGATAATTTTTTACTTTGTAGATATCAAAAAATTGATTGTCAATCTGACGTTTAATAATTTTCAATAAAAACTTTATCAGTTTTAATCAAATATTATTCATTTCTATTTAAAACAACAGTTGTGAAAAGTACAATTGGTAAATTAATTAAATTGTTAGATGCAATCTGATGAAATCTACATCATCTCTAGCTTTTTGTTGCATTTTAAATTTTTTGAGAATATTGAATAATAAAGATATTTCGATATAACCCTTGTAACCCAAAACTGCCCCAGGCTAGAGCACTCCACCTTAGGGAGTGGAATTCGTCACCAATTGAACTATTTTATACACTATCACTGGGATGGTTGTACAATGAATATTAAATTGGACGCCACCAGCTTTTTAATCGAACGAAGCAATTAAAACAAAAAACAAAAGGTGGAAAGCTGGAAACACCTTGTAAGAAATTGAATTCACGTTACAAAAAAAATAAATAAAATAAATCTACTTATTCCCCAACACGTTCATCCAATTAAATGATTATTGAATAATCAATACAAAGAATGGAATAATAATTATTTATTGAATTTGGAACTCAACATAAATTAAATATTGGCTAATGCGACAAGGAAACGACATGTTTAGGAATTTAGTAGAAATTTGGGAGGAAGTGACTAATGAGCCAAAAAATTCACTAAATGGAATAGTTTTTCAGACGAAAAACGTAACAGCTGAACAGCATGTTACAAAACATATAATAGAAACAGGGTCTCCAAGCTGGTACTATTGATAGCTTTGTTATTATTAGAGCTACAATGTTAAGAGCAGCTTCAGTGATACATACATATTGGCTTAACACCCCCGAGGGGGTAGCGCCGCTTCAAAAAGCTCTCTAAATCCTTTTTTTGAGGTGGATCAATCCCCTTTTCTTCCTTCATTTTCTTATATTTTTTCGGCAATCTGACGCCAGTTCTTTCTATCTTTTGTTTTCTCCTTCCACTGCCTTATTCCTATGCTATTGAGGTCACTTATAACTTCCTGTAACCACGTAGCTTTAGGTCTTCCTCTCCTCCGCTTATCACAAGGTTTCCATTCCATCATTGCAAATATCGTTGACTTTGTACCTGCCCTCCATATGTGTCCCAACCATTTTATCCTCTGTTCCTTAATTTTTTGCACTATATCTTTTCCTATTTCATGTGCCAATTCTATGTTTGTTCGTTTTTCATATTCATCTCCAACTTTTTTCATTCCTAATATCATTCTCAATATCTTACGCTCTTGTATTCTCAAATCTTCCTGATGTTTTTTCGTCATTGTTAACGTTTCTGATCCATACATGAATACGGGTCTTATAATTGTTTTATATACCCTCATTTTCGTCTTCTTACTTATTAGTTTGCTTCTTAACAGCTTTTTATTGGTATGGAATACTCTATTTGCCATCCTTTCTTTTATTTCGGCTCCTTTGTCTCCGTCATTAGATATTGTTATACCCAAGTATTTCATTTTATCTACCTCTTGAGAATTATAATTTTCAATCTTAATATATCTATATTCACACTTCTTTTTGCTTTTCGATAGCTTTGTTTTATCCTCATTTATTTTAAGACCAATTTTTTTTCCTTCTTTCACTATTTCTTCTAGCATTTCTTCCATAATTTCCTATTTTTTGTCACTAGCGCAACATCATCAGCGTATGCTATTATTTAACCTCCCTTTGTTCTCAAGTTTCCTTTACTTATCTTTTTTAATACATAATCTAGGGCCAAATTGAAAAGTGTCGCTGACAATGAATGGCCCTGTTTGACTCCTTTGTTGTATTCAAATTTTCTTGTTGTTCCTTTCTGCTTTCCGCATACCCCCAATTCTTTCAATGACTATTAATTGATTTCTCCGGATTTAATCGAAAGCCTGCTGGAAGTCTATAAATAGAATTTCAAAATCAATATTGTATTGGTTAGCCTTTTCTATGATCTGTTCAAGTATATGTATAGCATCTGTCGTAGATCTTCCTTTCCTTAACCCATATTGGTATTCTCCTGCTACTCCTCCTGTCTCGTGTAATCTCCTTTGTATAATTGTTGATGTTATCTTATAAACTGTGTTAAGTAAAGTAATTCCTCTGTAGTTTTTGCATATCTGTTGATCCCCTTTTTTATGTATCGTTATAATTTGACCTATATTCCATTCCTCTGGCATTTCTTCATCTTCCCATATTTTATTTATTATTTGATATATTTTTCCTATCAGCTCGGCTCCTCCATATTTTATAAGTTCGATATTAATTCCATCACTACCTGGCGCCTTTCCATTTTTACATTTATTAATTATATCCGTTATTTCTTCTATTGTTGGTTCCAAGATTATTTCCTCGTTATCCACTTTTTGTATATCTATTTCTCCCGTATCTTCTGTTTCTGTTAATAACTCTTAAAAATGCTGCATCCATATTTCTTCATATTCCATTTCTTCTTCTATTATTTTTCCTCCTTCATTTTTTCTTCCAGTTATTTTGCTTTTGTATGATTTAGTTTGGTCATCTATTATACGATAAAATACTTTGGTGTTTTTATTAAAGCTCTTTTTTTATATTTCACTGATTAAATTCTCAATTGTTGTCTTCTTAGCTGCCTTTAATATTTTTTTTTGCTTCTTTTCTTAGTTTCTCGTACTCCACTCTATCTGCAAGACTATTGGTTCTAACATATTTTATCCAAGACAATTTCTTCTTTTCCACTATCTTCTTACATTTCTCATCAAACCATTTCTTTTGTGTTATGTTTTCTACGATACCTATTTTCTCCTTTGCTGCTGCGTTTATACATCTTTCAATCATATTCCATCCTGACTGTATCTCTGTAATTTCTTCTGGTATTTCTCTAATTTGTTTCTGTATACTTTCTCTGTACTGACTTTGGACATCTTCCTGTTGTAGTTTATCAATATTCCATTTCTTCGTATATGTCTTGGTCTTAAATTTTCTTTTGATTTGCTGAAATAGTGCGGCTCTGACCATGAAGTGGTCGGAATCCGCACATGCTCCTCTGAACGTTCAAACATCTTTTATTGATGATTGTCTTTTTTTTGATATCAAAATATGGTCTATTTGTGTGAATGTTTTACCATCAGGTGATCTCCATGTAATTTTGTTCCATTTGTTATGTTGGAATTTCGTACTACTAATAGTCAATTCAGATGTCGCTGCTAGATTGCAAAGTCTGTGTCCATTGTTATTTGTAACTTCATGTAATGTGTATTTTCCGGCCACATACCTGTTATATTTTTCTTTCCCAATTTGTGCATTTAGGTCTCCTAATAATATTATTGTTTCTTGTTTTGGTATCTTCATCAGTTCCTGTTCTATTTTCTCATAAAATATTTCTTTTATTTCATCTGATGCAACTTCTGTTGGGGCATACATTCAGTAATGAGATATTAAAAGGTTTTGCCCTGACTTTCATATAAGCTATTCTTTCATTTATTGGTCTGAACTCCAATATATTCCTTCCAATTTTTCTCCCACAATAAATGCTACTCCATGCTGACCTTGTTTTTCACTACCTAAATAATATATTTTGTACATTTTTCTTTCTATAACTCCATTTCCTTGCCATCTGATTTCCTTCAGTGATAACCATGTGTTAATTCCATATTCCATATATTCCATAATTCCATATAATTTTGTATAAGTAGTGAAAAATAGATAATATGGAAAAAAACAACTCACCGTATGCGTGATTCGATGATTATCAATGGCATGGGGTAAACATCGTCCGCTAAACACTGAACTTTTATCATGCCATATTCAGCATCGACTTTTTTCAATATCAGTTCTTTACCAGGCACTGAAATAAAATGAATAATTGTTAATATAATCGAATGACATCATTATTAAAAAACAAGAAGCTAATTTTCACAAGACTTGAATCAAATTGCAGAACTTCACATCACATTTCCTGGATTAATCAGTTTTTGCCAAAATAATATCAGGCCATTGTCGGCATAGCTATATACAGTGCGCTCATCTAGCAACGGATGGATTTATTATTAGCTGGATGAACCATGATGTTAAAAATTCCCCAAACAGGTCGATTTTTTATTTAAATTCACCATTTCTTCAAATTATAATTTAATATACAGGGTGAACGACCTTCGTGTGATCATCACCAATTTTGTTTAATGGAACCCAACCTCTTTTTTTCAATTCCAGGAATTTCCCTTCTGAGCATAACACGTTACATCGATATCTCCAGGTCTGTTTGTGAAGACTAGATTTCAAATAATCCCATGAAAATGAATCTAATGAAGATCAGGTAATCTAGTGGGCCATACCACTGGTACCGTTCTTCCCATCCACCGCTGTGAAAAAGTTCTGTTTGAAAATCTCGCACAGCTACTGCGCAATGTGGCTCCATTTAAAAAAAATGGTGATGTCATCACATGAAGGTAGTTTACCCTGTTTATTGAATCATGATTCGAAAATCTAGTAAATTGGATTAAAAATTGACCTGCTTCAGGAATTTCCAGTATTCTTGATTATTCACCTAATAATAAATTTTACTTTTTGGACGCATTGTATACAATTCCTGAGATAGCTCATAACTCTGGAACATCTAGCTATGTAATTGCATGTCGTATAACAGCTAATAGTCCTGAGAAGTTGGGCCGTGAGAAATTTTCTTGTTATTGTTAATAAAACTACAACTCATCATCTATCGATTGCAGCAAACCGCGTATCAATAGTGTAAATGTTCATGAGATGAGGCAATATTGGAAAAATATATATTGGAGTTTTGTAGGGTCGTTATTTTGGAATCTGAGAAGACCAACGTTTTTAGGTGGCGGACTACTATATTTTTATATATTATGAAGTTATTGTTATTTTATTCAAATGTTTGTGGGAAAATTTTTCCTTTTTCTCGAAAATTGAAGGTTTCAATTTTCTTCACTCCACGTCATCTGATAGGGTTCAAATTCCTTACAATTTTTTTGTGCTTCCAAACCCAAAAAAGTTATAAACGAAATCTGTGCTTGCAAGTTGCATCGCAAGTTCCAGCGAAGTCATCTCAAAAATCTAGAAAAGTGGTCAATACTAGACATACGTTTGAAAAAGTGGAATCTCCGGTGGAAATCTTCTCCATTCCATATCCTTCCTTCCCCGGATTGAAGGACTTTTTATAATAAATTCAACACATTTGATATAATATGTGAACTTTATCAATTCATATATCTTACAAATTTAAAATCTTTTCTGCCGCTCGAACACATGCCTAAGACGTTCCCCCCAGTTCAAGCACACTTTACATCCTACATGTCGTTCTTATCATTCCTGAAGTAATGACTCTAAATGCTCCACGTATTTTATGGTTTGATCATTACACCATCATTGCCTTGGTTGCCATATAATCCTATTTTCATCAACAAAACTCACAAGGTGATCCCGAAAAGTGTGGTGACTGCAGCGATTGATTTCTTGAACGTAACACTCTGTATAATATATCTCATTATGAATCATTCCTACTTCTAGATTAACTTTGATACGAACAAGGAAACCCATGCTTGAAAATCTATGGCTACGCAGCCTAACCTAATCCAACCTAACGCTTTTCCGTTAATTTATTGGGAAATTAGAAAACAATTTTTATTTCAACGTTTCGGTAGCATTGCAGCATTAACGCGATAAAATAATGAATAAACTCAAGGAACATAATATAGAAGATATTACATGTATTGATGACACTTATAGTTACACATAAATATCTGATGGAAGTCAACAGATGAAAATCTTGCACGGAAATATGAAATACGCGAAGTAATGGAGAAAAGCGTGTCAAATGGGCTTTCAAATGTTTATTTTAGTAATATAACTCGAATTCTATGGAATAGTAATGATCAACATTGGAAAAAATGGGAGAAATAACTGGACAAATTATAAAGTGAATGTTCAAAGTGCGAACCATTCACGATTTAACAGTATCCAAGTCTTTTTGACAAGTTTGTCCAATTGAACTAGGAAAAAAAACGATCTATTTTTGTGAACACCATTATTAAGGTATCCCACAGAAAAATGGGATCTAATGTCTGATGACCTGGCGACCATTCAATCACTCCACGACGTTTTATCTTGGTTCTATCCATTTTTGTGGAAACACTGTTTGGATAGGTACGTACAGCTCGGGTGTAGTTACCATATGTCAACAGAAGGTAACATTGGATTGTTAGGATTGGAAAATATGGCTGCTATAGCTAGCAGAATGTTATTCCCTAACAGATCTAGATATATGTGACCATTTGAATAAACTGATTATTAATAAGCCTCGCCCGGACATTCATTCTTTGCGTTTGTCTTTCCCTAATCCAATTCGGATGACATTCAGACCAAATACAGCAATTATGTCTATTTACTTCTTTGTTGAACCAAAATGTTGCCCATTAAAAAAAATTTAAGGATGAAGTGAAACAATTTAATTAGTTCAAACCTTCATTATATTTGAACTGATGTTCAATTTAAACTTGCGACACCTTTCGCCAACACAAAGGCTTTATGAAACGAGTGAAGGTATAATGGAACATTTTCAATCTATAGGTACAGTGCATAAATACGGAATTTCAGAAATATTAACAGAAGTATAAGGATATGTTTACATGAAAATAAAGTGCAAAAAGTGCCTTCATACGAAATTCTACAAACATAAACAAAATTATAAAGTGAATTTTTAGTAAACTTATGAGTTCTTCATTAATAAGATACGCCATTTTATGCATTGATTGACATTAACTGGTTAAAACAGTTCACTAATGTCAATTCTCAAGTTTCGAGGTCAAACATGGTTAGTAGTTGGATGGGTGACGACCATACCAGGGATAACCATCGTATAGGGCCCGTACAGCCTGCAGCGGACTAGCATATCACAGCTCGCAGGCATTATACCAATGAGCACGAGGTATAATGTAGATATGCCGTCTTTCGGATGAGACGTAAAACCGAGGTAACGAGTCCATGGATGTTGGGCTCGTCAAAGAACGCTACCACTGGTTGGAACACTAGTGGGTTCGCCAAAATTTCCGGTTAGGGGTAGAGTGCTCCCGACGTCGGTGATTAGCCTCAGTCGCAGAAATAGACCGACGTTAAATAACAGAATAAAAAAAAAAGTTTTGTGAGAATAAGCACTTAGACATAATCTGCATAACCATAGAACTTGGCATGGCATACTTGATCTCAACGTTGATCTAAAAGTTAAAGGGATTAATAAAATTATACATGACACAGGGTATTCCATTTAAAAACCAATGGCTGTGTCCATTACGCTTTCCAGGACCACCCTGAAAGTTTTGTTTTTGCAAGGGAATATAGAATTGTAACGTTTTTTTATTCTTCCGTTCGAAAGATATTCGGATATTCCTATACTTTAAACTAACCCCTCGACTAAGCCTTTATTAGCTCTGGGAGTAGTGGTCTGGGAGCGCCTAATACATGCCGATCTGTTCCTGCGTGCATTATATTATGTCGTTTGAAAAAAGATCAATAACAAAAATTTGGCATTAACATTAACAATATAATTCGATTAAATGAGATCTCTAATTAGCGACCAAATAAATTCTCAATATATTTTATTAATTTTTGGGTTTTTACATTACAAGTCAATTTTATCGTTATAATTCTGTAAATTCATTTAAAAAATTGAGAAGAATGGATAAAAACGTCTGTGCTTCGATTTGGATTATCAGGCAATAATATGGAATTATGCAAATTCCATATCAGCATTAGTAAATAAAAACATAAAAGTATGTAAATTGAACAATACTAATGACAGTATTAAATATAGGAGCTCAATAATTCAGATGTCAAATTTCAAAAGTTTTTGCGGGTTTCCATTCGTGAGTAGCAGTGAACAAGACAGTGCTTTGTTAGTCTTTTCTTGAAGGCAGAATTCATGGTAAGTGAACAACATACTAAAATGCGCGCCAGAACAGATCGGCCTGCGTTCGGCAAGCGGTGACCGAGACGCTGAAAAAGCGGTTAATAAAATTGTCAATCGCGATGAGTGCCAAGTGCCTTGCGCTTGTGCGGGAGTATACCAATTTGTATAGTAAGGTTCGAAAACAAGTGGGACTTTCCAATTTTAGAAAATGTTCAGTGAATCAAAAGTTAGAAATCGTCGATTAGTGGTCATTAGTGGTCATAAGTGGTCATAAGTGGTCATTAGTGGTCATTAGTGGTCATTAGTGGCCATTAGTGGTCATTAGTGGTCAGTAGTGGTCATTAGTGTTAAATTACTGAAATATGAAACACGTAATAACTATTTCTACGTTTTATTTTAAACAGCTATCTAACCCGGGATAACCGGAATACTAGAGAAAGATGATACCATGTTTGAAACTTCACTAGCGTTTCAAGAAGATAGGGCTATTGATGTAAGTTAGTTTTTGAACGAATCATTTCGGTGGATGGGTAGATGAGGTCCAATGTTGAAATGACCACCCTGGTCACCCGATACCCGATTTAAACTCACTGGACTTTTTCAAAGATATTTGGAAACCAAAATGTATGCAACTTTTTATCTATAAATGATTTGCGTCAGCGAATTATCAAAAAATTTTGACAAATATCCAAAAAATGTTACATGATGCTCGAAACTCATTTGAAAATTGATTGTATCATTGTATGGAAACCAAATATGCTATGTTATTTAAAAGTTATTATTAGTAAATTGGAATTATCCGGAACTCCCAGCTGGTTTAACACTCACTTACGTATTTAACATTTCTGTAATCCTCTCGTAAGGGAGAATTCAACATTATTGTAAAGGTTGTTTCTGTTTCTATTTGGAAAATTGATGAGTTGATCGAGAGTGGAGGTTAATGTTATAACGTCTACATATAAGCAAAAAAATGTCGTCCTTATTATGTGGGTTGGATAATTTTCATTGAAATGCTCTGTATAGTTTTCTGCATCTTTCCCTGTGAAACTAACATGGTTCACAGAATTAGAATACATTATTCCAAATGACTGAAATAAATGTTGTAATTGATCACAACCAGCGACTATAACAAAAAGAGGGAGTATATGAATGCCATTATTTCTTTCATATTTCTTCCTAAAAATCAAACTTTTAATAAATAGATTTCTGCAAAGCTAAAATTTACATTCGGACATGAGAATTCGGAACTGCTGGCTGGTGTTCTTTGAATTGATGCCCGCTACACATACAGAACATTCGTAAGTGTATTTTGCTTCCATGGAGAAATACTGAACATGCTCTTATGAATAACTCCCATTTAAACTTAAGGGATTGAGAAATTAGGTCTATAAACGATAGCTATTTGTATTACTTTATTAATTAATATTAATATTAATATTGGGGTGAAATCTACTGAGACCCAAAAGATATATTGTGTTTCCTTAACTTACTTAAATTTTGCAGAAAGTCTCATCAGAGACTAGTAGCTTTTTTAGTCCTATTATAACCCGTAGGAATTTTAGGTGCATCTTTCATACCACATTCTTCTTGGGACTCCTGTTCAAGACCTGCTAAATATTTTCAGCGGTCTGAAATCCTCATTTTTCCGGCTTTAGCAATTATTCCCAATATTACATTGAAGCTTATATTACAAAACAGGGTATTGGGTCACAAGCGCAAAAAATGAACTTTAGCTCAGGCTAATGATGTGTTCGCCAGTGCAAACTGTCTTTCTTCTACCGAATAAAATATGAAAATGAGAGAGTGTAACCAAAAACTCAAAGACTTTGACAAACCCCCCACTCTCCACACAAAATGTCAGGATACACTCCAGTTTGAAATAACGCCCCAGACAAAGATTTCATTCGCAAATTCAGCTTCACATTTTGTATTTAATATTGTCAGGGAATCCTCCACATTGTCCTCATGAAATTCATCCATTCCCTTCATTTCAGAATTACTCAGAGTGTATGGGTATTTCGAAATTCTATAACATATTTTTCCAATTCCACTTGCACTTCCCACCAATCTTTCTGACCTTTGTGCAATAAATGTACGTGATCTTCCATTTCCTGGAAGATTGAAACATGTTCTGCTCGCCATCCGCTATTGTTATGAAAATGGTTCTACGTGAAATTTTTTCATTCTGGAATATTCGACAGATTTCCATACCCACCCAACCAACTTGTAGATACTTGTTTTCATTTCTAATTTATCTTGAGGTGGAAGCTATAATGAATTTATCTCACTCGACAGTAAACCAATTAAGCAGTTTTTTCAATCCAGCTTGATGTAATTTTTTTTTGTTAAAATTAAAGTCAATTGTTCCTACATATGACGCCTCTAAGAGTATCATTCTCAACTTGGATCGCTTCGATTATCGGATTGCCGCTCCAAAAACACAATGCTGATTGTTTTTTTCAAGCTGTCAAGGTTGACGGCTAGTTAACAACATTGTTTATCTTAGCTATAAATATTACAAAAGGCTCTACAATCATTGAAGGGAGTATCTAATTGAAGTTTTGTGGAGACATTAGAATTTGATGTTTCAATCTAAAAGAAACACAGCAATCTTATTATTCCACAAAGTGCTATGGAAAAAAAATCATTTTTATTGGCCACGCAATGTCCGGATTTTTATGAGTGTCTCATTTCTCTAGAAATATTATATTAATACCATCATCTCCGTCTGCTTCCATTCGTTATATTATAGGTGAACGCACTGCTCACCTGCCCCAAAATATCGAAGCCAGCGTTTTCCCATCCGTACAAAATTCCCCCTTTGTTTTTTGAAACGAGTAATAACAAAAGTTTTATCTGCAAAATATGCAAACGGTAGACACTTAAATGCCAAATGTGACATTGGAACATCGGAACTCCATTTTGTATAATCATGTAATAACATTTCGGAGAAACAGCTCACTCCCTAGCATTGGATTTTCAAATCAAAGCTTCTGCTTGATTGAAAACAGCATGTTGAA
>CAJUYG010002570.1:30308-40692 GCA_910591675.1 Galerucella calmariensis | reverse complement strand
ATTAGGGTTTATTACTCCTCGTACTTTCTGTACAGACTATAGTTAGAGAATTTTTCTTCTGGTAAAAAATGAAGATCGTCTTATTATCTACAAAAATGGTCACTATTATTCTTTTTCGAAAATTCGATAGTTATATTGATAATGAGACCTAAAAGTTTCCTCATTTCAGCTGCTGCTCTGCCTGTAGGAATTCTGCTGTCTATGCATTAACTTGTAAGCGGGCGGACGAATTGTTTCATAACTCGGACAAAAATTGACATTTCTCGATGATTAAAAGTTCATCGCAATGGGAAGACTCGTAGCTACCATTCCATGTGACTTGCAGCTCGTTCGTCCTTGAGAAAAATATTTAAAAAAGTTTTTTTCCACAAGATTATACTTCAATTTGCTCATATTTCTTTTAAAAATAGTCTTTTATCCAAAATTTTCTTTTATAATGGAACCTTAGGAGGTCTTGAATGATCTCAGAAATTCTTTTTAATATCTTTCTTGCGTTTTGATAGAAAATTGATTTGTTTATTTACATTTTTCAGCCGTTTTTGGAGTTCTGTACAATTTGTGGAACAAGCGCGATTTAAAAACTTATATCATCCTATATATTTTGCTTTTCAATGCACATCATTTTGAATCTTAGAGTGTCTAGTTTTCGAATGTACCTTCTTTTTGATTTTTAATAAAACCAATCAATTCCCAAAAATCAGGGAAATTTATCACACCTGTAACAACCGGACGTTTTTTTTAAATTAATAAATAAACAAATTAATTTCTTATCAAAACGCAAGAGACATAATATTAAAAAACAATTTCTGAGATCATCCAGTTTCATTATAAAAAAATAGGATAAAAGACTATAAAAAAAATACGAACAAATTAATGAAATAGTCTAAAAATCTTGTGGAAAAAAACTTTGACCGCTTTTTAAAGTATTTTTGTCAAGTACGAACGAGCTGCAAGTTACATGGAATGATAGCTACGGGTCTTCTTCCCATTGCGATGAATTATGGAACAATTCGTCCGCCCGCTTACAAGTTAATGCATAGACAGCAGAGAGCAGCAGCTGAAATGAGGAGACTTTTATGTCTCATTATCTCGATAACTATAAAATTTGCTAAAACAATGATAGGGACCATTTTGTAGATAATAAAACCATTTTCATTTTTTAACTGAATAAAAATTCTCTAACTCAAATATTTAGTCAGATATTAGCGAGAAACCCGTTTTACAGGGTTTAGAGGGCCATTTTCCCCCCTTCCGTAAACTCAATCGCGTTAAGTTTTTTTCTCGTTTAAAAACACCTGCTGTGACCTACAAATTGAGCCCAAAGTGAAGTCTTCAGGGACTTTTCAGAAGCTTTCGATATTTTCAGGTGCTCAGTTACTGGACTAGGTATTCCTTTTTATATCAGGTTTACAATAATTATAAACATTGTAAAACCAATCACAGAGCGTTTAATACGCGGCGACTAGGTAGTTGAAAGTAACAGGGTGGTGTTTTTGACTTTTACTTCTCCTTTCTTGAGAATCTTCTGGTGATGAGATAAGACATCAGTATTCTTAAATTCACCATTGTGGACCTAATTGATGGAGGATTTGCATTAAATAAAATGGGTTCAGACTTTTCTTTTTCATCATTTCCAGGTGCTCTGACATTTTCAGATGATGTTAAGGCTCCGATCAGTGCATGCGCTTTCCAGCTTGCTCGAAAATGTGATCTTCAACAAAAGTAGCATTTTGCATTGTTAGTAGCAACTGTATCTTGTTGTATACGTATACTTTTGGGAAATATTTCATTACAATCTCTTTGTTCATAATTGAAGTTAGAGGTGAGATATGGACAACACCGCTTATTGCCGATGCTGGTAATTACTGCCGAGCTCTAGAGATTTTGCTAACCTGAAGGCTTCATCTATAGCCAAAGTGTGATTTTCAAGTAACCTCTAACTAATAATTGATGATTGTAACCCATCTATAGATGCATTGTCATATCTGATGATTCCTGCAGTTTTGTAGTTGCAGTGTTTAGCTTAACCGTCCAGAGATTCATGTTATATCTCAATTGTCTCTCCAGATTCCTGATTTTGTTATACTGTATTTCACGAAAAGAATCACACAAGATCCGTGACAAATAAATGGTTTTAGAAAACAATTCGATTACACATACTCGCATATCATTTTTCTCAATTGAATTAAATATAAATTTCTGTCACCGCACAGCCTTCATACTAAATTCTAATATAACCTCAAACCGAATAATACAACATGATAACAAAGTCTATATATTCCAATAAGTCCGACCACTCTCTCGACGACGCGAAAATCCCCCTCCTGCCGATACCCACCGTCTCACCGGCACAACCCACATCTGATGTGGGATTTATTTATTGGAACAGCACATGACGCAACTTTAGTTCTTTACGCCAGGTTATGTTTGAGCGACCAGGGGTCGCGACGCAAAAGATCTGACCGTTACGCGTTACGTTACGCTGCGTTATGTTACGCTGCGTTATGTTACATTGCTTCGTTATGTGCCTTGCTTTTGCGTGCTTGTGCCTCCTTAGTCTCTCTCTCGTCTCGAAGCAGCGATTCATAATAATAAATATGCTCATACCCGGATTCGAACCCGGGCCACCCGCGTGCAATGCGAGCATTCTAACCACTGAACCACTGAACCACCGATGCTATATTGAAATTCTATGCAAAGCTGGTATTCGCAGTGCTAGTGATCTACTTGAATTTGTTCGGATAAATTTTGACTATTATTTCCATAATTTTTTTTGCGGGGTCTAGCTACTTTTCGAAATACAGGGTGTTGAAATTTTGAAAACTTGAATGTTTTAATTCGATAACTTTAAAATGGATTGATAAATTGATTTGACATTTGGCAGGTAGTTTTTAAATGTAAAAGGGCATATTTTGAAAGAAATTGTAGTTTGTGCAACTAGTCTGGATATGATGGCCATATCGCACGAGGACGAAGATGAAGCACGACGCCGTAGGCGGAGTGCTCAATCGTTCAAGTGCGATATGGACAATCCACACGAGTCGAGCAGCATATTTTTTCTACGACCCACCTAGGAAAAAATCTAGAAAATAAAAATTTCTATAAACTGTAATATAACTTCAAATTAAACATTTAACAATTCAATTTTATGTTTCCACTAATTTTGTGGTAAACGAAGGTCCAATTTGTATAATGCTACGGTTTCCTTTTTTAAATATACGATGCTGTTATAAGTAGATGCTGCCAGTCGGACTCCCTCATGAAGGGTACCGTACCATTATCTGTAATAATGAATATTCTGCTAAATATTTCAAACGTCTACCTGTTGTCGTTATTAATATCAAGCAGAATGATTATTTAAAAATAAAATCAACATTAAAAAAAATTCCTCGCGGGGAATCGAACCCGGTCTACCGCGTGAGAGTCTGGTGTGCTTACTACTCAACCACCAAAGAATATGCAAATTGTTTATCTATAACGTCAGATGTATTACATAACTTTTGCTTAAAAGGAACTAAAGTTCCTACCTTGTGTCCCGCGACACGTTCTACCTTTTTTTTCAGTTCTGTTTGACTTAGACGGTGGTGTAGCAGAGCGTTGTAACGGGTGCGCCAAAGAAAGTGATCTTGAATTTTAATTTGTGCGAACGTTATCTGCACTGTGTTTTTGATTGTGTGCGATGCCTTCTTCTGGAAATTATTATTGCGTGGATTCGTGTAGAAAGAATACTGCAATTCATAAGCAATTATCATATTTTCATCTTCCTAAAGATCCTTGTTTACGACGGCCAAGAAAAAAAATGGTCAGCCAATATTGGACATAAAAAGGAAAGACTATCAGGATTTGTCCACAGAAGAAGGAAATGCCCTGGTTTATGTGGGTGGATATTTTTTGCAAAAGTGTTTTGTTAAACACAAATGCGATATTTGCCTAAACTTTTGCAATAAGGATAGTTGTGACCAATCCACATCATTCTGCGAAAAAAAAGTCTATGAAGGTAGTAAGCAGGGACGGTTTGGAGGATTGACAGTTCCTCCAAAAATTGTCAGTGAATATCTGATTTCTTTGGAAAATATATTCACTGAAAATTTCAATGATTTATGTGTGCAGGATGATGTAGGAATAGGAATGAACTTGAAGACCAAGTTGTCTACTATCGCATTTTCGCATCCTTACCCAAACTTCCCATGGGAATACCTTCTGTCCTTATATACAAGGGTGCGAATCTATTATACACTGAAATTTGCAAATTCCTCACTAAGGACCTTTAGAAAGAATAAAAAACATCCTAAATTGAAAATCTTGAAAAATTTATAACTATTCAAGTATTTATCAATTTTTAAGAATGTACATAATACTTATTCGTTTGTTGATATTTCGTTATTTTTATTTATTTATTCAATACAACGCTACAGAGTACACTCCAAATGGAGTTGACCTAAATAATTGTTCATTTGTATTCGTTTTGTCCCATGTATATGTTAAACTGTGTTATTTCCTTTATAATGATTATATCAACACAAATGTTCATTAGCTGATCATTCTGTATTAGTTATTAAGTATTATCAGATATACGCTCGGATATACGTTATTGAAGTCTATGTTTATGATTTTTTTCATTCCATTCCTCGGTTAAAACAAACTTTCTAGAAAGTTACTTAGCAATAATATAATTTATATAAGTTGCCAATATTTTTCAAAACAAGAATAAAGTCAACATATTTTCTAATTGCACCCGGTAAATTCCTTCACAAATGAATTCACCGTCCGTCACCTCGTATACTACCAAATGACTAGCAAAAACAGGTGTCGCACATGATTTACGACTCTCCGCAAAAAATGCCGGCGTTTTCCGACGATCAAAGGAGTGACCGGATATATAGACTTTGATGATAACATTCTCAACAATCGCTTTTTTATACTTTTAAATTATTATATAGTAGGTATCCACACACTATACCTAATTACCCGCTTTTATATACAATCCATGTTTCTGTGATTTCTTGTTTCAAAGAGTACTTATACCTTGTTTTTAAACTAAGAGGAGCGATTTGAATTTAAGTTGGCATTTCTGCAGCCTAGTGATTGGTTAAATTGCCGCCCGTTTCACACAGCTTTTTTGATACACCTAAGGGCGGGTTTATCAATGCTCGGTTAAATATTGTAGCCCTCGGCTAAATCTTAGCTGTTGGTCAAAGTGTTTATCAACTGCCAGTTTGCATTAGCTGGCAGTCAAACTTTCGGCTAACCTAGCTGCCACTATCAAGTTGATGTTAACCATAGAACATACAGCTAAATACGAGAAAGTGGTGTTCCGTTATTCTAACCAAAGATTCTAACTGACAACTGTCATGATTTTTTCATGTTTGCTCATATTTTGCAACGAAGATTATTTCAACTTTAAATTTGATTGTGTTATTATCGTTTAGGGTGAAATCGAGAAGCTTATTTGATTCTTAAATAGTAGTTTAGTAGCATATAGGTTTTGTTTGTATTTTATTTCATTGTTATTGTCAATGTATCTTGAGGAACTTGACGACCATTTCGATGAAGAGCTTGGACAGTGGCGAGATATTGGAATTTGTGGAGTACGAAAGACGACCATATACTGTTGAAGAACGGATAAATACCTTTGAAGAGCTCGATGATGTTGAGTTTATTACTCGTTTCGATTATCTAAACCTAGTGTTCTCATGATACTCCAACAAATTCCAGCTATTCTCGCCAAGTCACAGCATCCGTCTTTTTGTATTCTATTATACTTTTATGGTGAACGGCTACTTTTATTTATAAGTACCTAATTGTCGCTCTGACACCGTGGAATTGGGATATCTTTTTTGTTTTGTGGACATGCTCAAATGCAAACAACTCAACAAAGCACAACATAGACGAAATAAAAATAACAGTACCACAATTTTGACACTGACAAGTGAAATTTTCCACGATGTTGTCAGAGTAAGCTTACGGTAAAATAGAAAAATAATAGCTTTCACATCTATATTCTTGATTCAGTGTGTTATATATGTTATATGCGAATAAAATTGATAATATGTATATTTCATGTAACGGGTGATCCTCCTAACACCAAATTAATATGAGAAATTTACGCTCTGACAACATTACACTCACCGTTCATAACCCGAACAAGGTTGTCAAATGCTCAATTACACTTAGCCTCCAGTTAGCTAGCTGTCGGTTATGTGGTGCATTGATAAACGCTTTCTATTGTAACCAAGACTTTGACTGGCGGCTAGAGATAGCTGAGGGCTACGTAGCTGACAGATTTAACCGAGCATTGATAAACCCGCCCTAAGAGTGAGTACCTAATTTGTGGATACAACTGACAACGATATTTGTCAGTTTTTTGTTTATATGAAAATATTATAACCTCAATCTTTATTAGGTACATATTTTTTACGTTTGTTGTTTTATTTTTAACTAAGTATTATATTCCAACTAAGTTAAGTGCTATTTTCATCATTTATTAAGTTTGATAAACAAAATCTATGCTTGTTTTTTCTCGTTAATAATATCTATAAATTTCCAAGTGAAATTTTATTATAGTAAATATTTCTACAAGTTATACTCACATTACAGTACATTATAATGGTATTTCTCGATATCAAAACTTCTGTTGTCTGCTCAAATGTGAATAGAGAATAATTTAAACATACAGTAGCTTCTGTATCTATCTGTATCTGTAGAGTGGGGAGGGTGAGTGTGTAGGCTCACAGCACTTAGGCCACATGTGACTCATTGTACATCCTCCCGAGGAGTTGTCCTCCTAGGTCATTGTCCATCCTGTCCTTCTCAGGAAGGTGGTCAGGTCACTAGGAGACATCTCCTTTATATCGGCAGGTGTAGGCCAAGACTCACCGAACACACACTCTCTTATTGACGATAACTCCGGACACTCGCATAAGACATGCCTGACAGTTTCATCTTCCTGTTCACACATCCTGCATAGTATAACCCCATAGTATGGAGGTGTTTCCTTAGTTGACAGTAACCAGTCAGAAATCCTACTGTTAAACGTAGGTTTTTCCTGGTCATCGCCAAGTATTTCTTCGGCGCCAGCTTTCCAGGGTCGCCCAGGGTGATCCTGGCAAGACTGCATCCTTTGATTCCATCCCATCTCTTAAGGGAGCATACAGTAGCTTTTTTGTACATATTTATATCATCCAATTTGACATGAATTACTTATGATGTACTTACATTTTGTTAACAATAATGTGACATTTGGTTACAACTTTCGCCATGACCTGTGGCCAATAATGATTCAAATTCTATACTTGCATTCATCCCTAATTGGACAGGACACCTGCGAGCAATGTAATACATATGTCACATAATTATTAATTGGTTCGAAAAATCTGAAGACTACCCTCGGGAACACCCGGAACAACCTCTTAATCTAGTAACTTTAAGTGGTGTAAGTAAGGTTTCTCAAAATGCTAGCTAACTTAAAAACAATTTACCAAAACCAATTAACTTTTGTTTTCGATTTATACTTATTTGAATCAGTAGGTGATGCTATTTCCAACTATCCTTCTGAAGGCTGCAATATGGCGAAGGATGATGGGGCATCTTATTTCATGTTAAATATTAAATTCGTTTTTGACAGTATAGATAAGTGTGAATATTTTCAGAAAATTATAAATTCGTTTCATTTGATTTCAGACATTACTCATCGCTGAAGATTTACTTCAAAGACGATCAATTCTACTCGTTTGAGAAAACCGAACTATATGGTGTATTTGATTTCATATCAAATTTTGGAGGACTGTTGGGACTTTTCACAGGATTTTCCCTTTTAACGGTAGCTGAAATCATTTATTACATTTCTGTACGTATGTGGTGCAACAAGAAGCTGTACAACGACATATCTGGCCCTCCTGATAGTGATTGAAAAGAAAACGAGCCAAAATTACGCAGAAACTTAACAATCCAATTGAAATTATGGAAGAAGTCCAAAACTACGACAATTATTATATAATTACTTCCACTTCATTTTCTATGAAGTTGTATATAATATGATTTTAGTTATAAAATTTTAATTTTAATTGAAACATTTTTATTAATTCCAAACGACCCAATGACTATGATCCAGTCATTTCCAATCATACATAGTAACTACCACTATTATTTAAGGTCATTTTAGATTAGACAATTTCTTGTGCAATATTTAGTTCAATTTTTGGAACATTTCAAATTGTTAAGTCTAAAATTGAAAATTGTATTAAAAATTGTCTGCCCTGTCAAATTGTTAAAAAAAATTAAATAGGTTCTATTTTCTCAACAATTGGATTTATTGTATTTCACGATGAAAATGTTCTATGAAAATGTCGTATGAATGTCATTAATCTTGATAATTTGTGGTTATGTATTGAAGTGGTCGTGAACATGTCCTGGAATTAACTGAAGATTGAAATGTTAATTAAGAAAATTTCAAAACATGCTTGCTTGTAGGATGTAAGACACAAAGATTACCATAACAAATACTTTAGAACCTTAGCCGGAGAATCTGTAGTGGCAAAGTTATGCATCATTAGACCGTTTCATTAACCACTTATTCTGCCATATTTTGCGCCGTCTCCCTCTCCTCTGTTAATATTCGCTTAGTGAAAATACTCCTCCACATATTATTCAAAAGGCTCGAACTGCGACTGAAAATTTGTTACTTAAGGTTTCAATACGAAATTGTCCAAATTTTACAATTAATTATACATTCAACTGATTATTCTATTTATTTTTATATTGTTGATAATTAATACATCAATCAGCCACAAAACAGTCTAACCAAGTTAGACTGTTTTGTGTCAATCAGCCACAGTCTAAGCATCAGTTATCATTAAACCGAGTTTAAGTGTTTGATACAATTCGCCCTTAATATACTATCATCATCAAATCAAATCACTTCTTGAAATGAATATTGTTCAATAAATTGGAATAGTCTAAAATGGCTTAAAACAGTTGGTCAATATTTCACACAAGAAATCCATTCCAGAAATTGTTCCAAAAATTGAACTAAATATTGCACAAGAAATTGTCTAATCTAAAATGACCTTTACGCAAGAACAAAGTATATCCGAAAGAGTAAAAACCCAGACAAAATTGAACTGGGCTATTGCCAGTACTTCCCAAGTATTAGAAGCTGGATATAATTTGGAAAAAAAGGTTTTTTATTTACGACCGTGCGTTTTAACTCACTTTTCCGCACGCATTTTAGTTTTGAAAGTGAAATTATGCAAATTTTGATCTTTTTAGAATGTTTTTTACTTCGGAAGTTATAACTATTGTTACGACAGGTAAATGAATAGTCCATCAAATAAAATCTACATCTCTTCTAGTTTTTTTTAGCATTTTGAATTTTTTGAAAATATAAAATAATGAAGATATTTTGATATAACCCTGTACATTCTTAAAAGTAGTGTCACAAAACAACTATCAAACCACCTTGATATAAGAAAAATATATCAAATAAAATTCTTTCATCTACAAATGACTTAAGACCGTTGCCGTCATCTTTATGTGACCAGCAACCGATGCAATCCTGATCGACGTCATCTACTTACCAGTTAACACGAAATAACTCCACTGGAGCTGCAATTTTAAGTAATTTACAGAATGCAACAAATTGTGTTTCTAATATTAATATTTATAATAATAATAATAGTTTTTGGTTAAAGTTTTGTATATGTATGTTGAGATAAAATAACCTCTGAAAAATGGGTTGGTATACTTTTTTGTATATACGGTGGTAGAAAAAATAATGTTCCTAACTCATGCGTAAATTGTCTTTCCCGCCCTTGACCGCTTGCCCGGGGTCAACTTCAGTCGCGTGCGGGAAAGTATCACTTTCCGCACTTGTTAGGAAAATAACTATTCTCCATTATTAGCTGTGAAGTTGACAATTATTGCTTCTTCTAGCCAACTGAGAAGTTGAATTTCTCTATTAAATGTTAATAACTTTTTCTATTATTATACTAGGTCAATAAGGTACAAATTCAAATATTTTGAGAATCCAGGGATAGTAGTTCAACAAAAAATAGTGCAGCATAATTTTGTATACCCAGGAGATTGTCTTTAACATATTTTCTGCTTGAAATTACCTATCAAGATTAAATTATTTAAATAAAAATGTCATTAGTTTAGAATAGAGGAGTTCAGTCTAAGGTCAGTGTGGCCAACAAAAAGTGTTTATTCTGACAAAAATGACAGTTAAGGTCTACTCTCCAAAACATAAGATTTTTGCATTTTTTTCATCATCGCGAACATCTATATTGCTTAATTAAAATAATGAAAACACCCCCGAAGCGTAAATCTTGGAATTTAAAATGACTTTTTAGCTGAATACTCAACATATCGGTGGCCAATAATTCTA
>CAJUYG010002570.1:15706-27264 GCA_910591675.1 Galerucella calmariensis | reverse complement strand
AATAATAACAATATTCTGGACAAATACAACGAGAAAATTGCAAAATACACCGATCTTGCAATTGGGGTAAGACAGATGTGGCATGCAGAGAAAATAGAGGTGATACCGATCATCGTTTCATCTACGGGACTAATTCCCAAAATTCTACAAGATAGCCTTACCAAATTAGGTCTTCACAAAAATACATATATCGATCTGCAGAAGGCTGCCATTCTAAATACCTGTCACACTGTCCGTAAATTTCTTAATATGTGACCTACGAGCCTAATCCCATTTGCGTTTACACACGCTCGGGATAGGTGAACATTACCAGCAAGTGCTGAGCAAGTGCATACTTGGAATGATAATAATAATAATAATAATAATCATTGACGTACCCAGCGAGTAGGGGCAAAAAATAAATCTTTATTTATTCCAATTTATTACAATTGTTGAAATAACTATTTTAATGATAAATAGTTGTTGGTCAATACCTTAGGTTAGGTTAGATTCTATGTGAGTGGGGCCTTCTCGCCACCTCTACTGCGACCCCCGTTAGGTTTATTGTGGCTTACCCTCAGGGATTACAATTCACCCCACCAAGCCTTTGCTTCTCACGAAGTCCATGGTTGTATTTGGTGCCCAAAGCTGGGTATGAGCATAGTATGCTCCGCAGTTTCTTCCTCCAAATTACAAAACCGACAGCCCGCGGTCTGAACCAGACTAATCTTCTTTAGGTGGTAATTTAGTCGACAATGTTCTATAGCAGTCCCTACAGAATACGTAGGTTTGATCTACTCCATTCCACTCCATTCCATTTTTACTCGAAGCATAGTATATGAAATTAAAAAACCGTTCCTGGAACGTGCACTTCACTGGATTCCAGTTCTAGTAGACTATCATATCGTTAGAATGTCATAAAATAAAATATTTTATTTCACATTTTACCAGTGGTGTGATCTACTATGAATGGACCTTAATAAAATTTGACAACAAAGTTTTATAGTCTTAAACTTCAAAATATTATTGATTGTCTAGTTGTTAATATTGACAACGGTGGCTGGAACGCTACCGAAACGTCGAGATAAAAAATAAAAAACATTATTGAGGTTTGATTCCCAAAAGAATAAGAAACAAGGAACTTACAGAAGATATTATTTGAATCATTATTTATCTGGGGAAGGAGAAGCATGGAATTGAAAGTAACCATAATACAGTTGGCAGAAGCAAACGTGAGCCCTGGTGGGCGTGTTCATGCCGCTGTAGTTGTATTTTTGTAGTAACAATTCGATATTTTGAATCGATAACCAAATACCGATACCATAAATGTCACCTGTTAAGAGATATGTGAACAAAGTCAAACTAAAAATGTAACTCTAAATATTAATAAAATAATTTTTATTGGACCAAAACTGAAACTACCGTATGCCCTAAATGTCTATATTTTCAAATTACATGACTGTATTAATGTCATGAAAAAGAAGGGTCAAGTTTCTATGGAAAGCAACAAAATATGAACTGGTTATAGTCCAGTGTTGCCGATGCAAAAATGAAAATTACCCGAACTCACTATTCAAATTATCAGAATTGTCAAAATTACCAAAAGGACACATTGGTTATCTAAATAAAGTGGCCCCAGTCAATATGGAAAATCCCCCAAAACAATAGCCATTTTATATATCCCTTCTACAAAATATTCGAAAAACTATTGGATCCAAATTAGTGAAATTGTCTAAAAATCGGATAATCATCCTCGCATTGACAACACTGATACAGAATGAATAAAATGATGTATGTTGAAGAAATCACTCGGTCATATTATTTCGATTATATTTAACAATTACTGATGTACAATCGTTAACATTGGCTCTTGATTGGCTGCTTGTGATGACCTTATTTTAGTTCGCATATTTTCCGGGGCTCATGTTTGGTTCTGACAACTGTATATGTATACTTTTGATACTACTCACTCTATACCCAATGTCAGTTGAACAAAGATAGTCTGCATCTTGGGTAAATGCCATTGTTGTTATATGTAAGGAATTGTCAGCGCCTGCTTGCAGAGCCCTTCTTGGGTACACGTCTCGACCAGATCCAGCACGATATCCATCATCGTTAGACCAGTCGCTTTTTGGTTGACCAGTATGGAAATCGCTATAATGTTGGCTGAAAAATATGAATTGTGTAGATGTTTTAGTAATAACTTTTTCTTGATATTAATAAAATTCACAATATTGAGGAGTGTCATTTTTTTAACTAAGCATTGAAACATTGCAAATTCTAAAATCTTCAGGGTGGAAATGATATGGATTTGTTGGCACAAGCTGCCCTTTATATTTATATAACTAAAGAAAACCAATTGATTTTTTTTTACATATATCACTACAAAATGTCAAAAGTACCATAACCTAACCTAACCTAACCTAACCTAACCTAACCTAACCTAACCTAACCTAACCTAACCCACAAAATTAGTATTCGGTATCGTCGCGAATTAATAATTAATTCATTGGAATGAAAAAGGACAAATTATACGAAAAGTTATAAGCGATGCTGCCATAGCCATAAACTAATATAAAAATGTATCAGTTCATAGAATACCGTAAATTTAAATACTACAGTTTATTGGTACTTACACATTTGATCTAAATATGTCGTCCCTATTTAAAATATTAAAAGAATAGCATATTCCCCCGTCTAGTATTATTGGTGTTAATACTTTTGTACAATCTAATTCCTTTCCCATGTATTTGCATGCGAATTTCGGTAATATATTTTTTGTAGGCTCAACCTAAAATAATAATCTGGGATATTATATTCGGTAAAGCATGTATTTTGGGGTAATTGAACTACAATTGTCATTAACTGAAAAAGAGAAGACTGCGACAGTCAACTCAATTCAACTTAATCTACAGTTTGTCAAAAGTAGGAAGAGACGTGGAAATGTAACGAAAAGGAAGTATTCGGAGAAAGTATGCGCATGGAAAATGTACATTCAATTATACTTTCACAGACTGTACTCTGCAATCTGTGAGCCTAGGCACGCATTGCGATTTTGTTGCGATTTGCTGTCGCGCGATTGTTTGGTCACAGTCGCAAAGTGCGCGCACACAGCAGACTGACAAATAGCAACATTAGTATAATCTTCGTAGAATCAAATTATGTGATAGCTTTTATAATACGTGGAAGCGCCAGAAAACAGCGGAGAAAAAGATACTGGGAGCATCCGGTCATTAGTCAAAAAATAATCAATGATCAGTTTCACAAAATACTTGATGGGTTGGTACAATAGGAACAATTATAAAATACAAACTTACTACATGAAAAAAGCTATGCCAACTGTGTGATCTCACAAATCGTACTAATAACGGTTAAAGACACAATAACCTTCTTTCGTGAATCGCCAGCCCGTAGAAAATCGGTTCCAAATCTTTCAAGGATCTGTGAGACCAGATGTTCGGAAAAATATAGGAGCATACAAACATTTTCAAACAGCTTCACTGACATTGTTAAAGCACTAGAACATCTATCTGTGGAAGGAAACTATGCAACAAGAAAATCTGCCTACCAATTGCACTGTGCAATTACTGAACCAATATTCATCTTAGGCTTAAACATAATTGCAAGATACTCTGCAATCTTGGAACCCCTTGTAAACGTTTCACAAGGTGAAAGCATGGATTTGATGATGGTTGAGAAACACATTGATGATATTCTAGATGTAATAAAAGAAGATGTCGAAAATGTTTCTTATGATTTATTCAAAAAATCACTTGATATCGCAGAGAAAGTAGGGGATGATTTGTCCGTACCACGAGTCACTCAAAAGCAAGTACACATAAGTAATCCACCATCTGAGTCTGCAGTTGAATATTGGAAGTGGTCAATAATTATCCCCTATCTTGATTCTTTAACTTCGTCTTTGGATGTTAGATTCTCCAACGAAAATACACCTGCTTTTGCTTTAACTTATCTTCATCCTTCAAGCATGCTCAAGCATGCTCAAAAGATTCCAAAAATAATGCAGAATCTTTCATGGAATTTATAAGTTTGGTGATGTCTCTGGAGAATTAGATTTGTCGTACAATATTGGTAAGAAAAATAATTTAGCAGAAGAGAAATTAAAGGACATTGAAGTGGCTGCACTTTTGGAGGAAGTTGATGTTTTTTCCCTGCAATAAGGAACGCACTGCTAATATCAAGTGCTTTCCCATCCACTACTGCTAACGTGGAAAGATCGTTCAGTACCCTACGAAGGGTAAAAACCTGGCTCAGAAGTACAATCATGGGTGGTGACAGACTCACTGGGTTGTGTTCGATGATTTTGCATCGAAAATTTTTGAAGGAAAATCAGGACTGCATGGTGAAGAAAGTTTTGGATGAATTTAGTTTAAACCCAAGAAAAAAAAAGTTATTAGTTCAATTTGAGTAGAATTAGAATCTCAAAGTTTTGTTTTCATTTGCCTTTTCTTTTTATCTCAAAATTTCTCATTTTGGACTACCATGGCCCTCCTGTTAATAATCCTGGATACGCCCTGGCTGCAGGTGAACAGCCGCAGTACACGAGGTCCCTAGAAATACCTGCTGCGGGTTTTAGTCTTAAATCAATCATGTTGGCATGACTCAAAACGAAATATCTTTGAACGGAGTATACGTTTGACAAGCTGTAAAAATATGCTGGACTCAGAGAATATATTTATCATATTTACAAACAACGTCAACATGACCTAGATAGAAAACATACATTGTTAAGCTTGTCGTATAATGTGTCGTTAAATACGAAATTTTCTGGAATATCCTCTTCGATGAGATCAGCATCACACACCATCGTCATATATTGTGCAAGTTCCGTCCTAAAATCAAATCATATAGTGATATCTTTAGAAGAGCAAAACGGTTATAATATGAAAACATTTAATGTTATGGTAAATATTTTATTGAAAAAGTTTTACAGGTTACATTTAGAGTACTTTAAGTTAGTAAGGACACGTCTCACCCAAAACCGCTAAAAATCACTTTCAGTCATTCCCATTCCATATTCCCCATTATACAATTTCATTTTTTCAAGTGCTTTTCAGCCTTTGAAATATGCTGTCCGAAAAACAGAAGAGAGGGTTCTTCCGCTGAAATGTCGAAGGACATACTCCATGCTTTATTCTTATCTAAGGACCGTTTTACACGTAGGAGAATTATTGCGAAATTTACTCTGAAAATAATATTGATTGAATTTTAAAAATATTCCTATGCTTGACTGTTTGACACATAATATTTTTACCACTAAAAACTTCATAACAATTTATGTCATACGCCTGCGCAGCGAGATTGTTTTTGGGATAAGTTGTTTTACGATTAAAGGTGGATTCATGCGAGAAAAAATTTAAACTAAGATTAATTTAAAACTAGAACTGAGAAGATGAAACCATGTTATTTCTTAATTTAAATCTCAATTTCTTAGTTTCTTGCATGAGCATGTACATGTAATGTAGATGTTCATGAAAGAAACTAAGAAATTAGGATTTAAATTGAAAAATAACATGATTTTATCTTCTTACTTATAGCTTTAATTTTTTCTTGCATGAATCCTTAAAAAAATTCAGTTTGGTCAGAGTGGTTTGGTTATTTTGGTATTATATTAATTGACATTTGCAGTTATGCCTGCAAGACAAAAAGAGTTGCTGTTAGGTCAAAAAATTGACTCCAAAGGAGAGCATAGTTACTTAGGCTCTCCTAAATAAGGAACTGATGGTTGAGGATTCCAACAACTTGTTCTGTTCTTTGCTGGCATTTTTGTTCTCAAAATTCAAACCATGGAAACTATATAATAGTCTCCATGATTCAAATGATAAAACACAAATACAGTACATGACGCAATTATTGTTTTTTGGAACTTTAGTTCTATACGCCAGGTTATGTTTGAGCGACCAGGGGTCGCGACGCAAAAGATCTGACCGTTACGTGTTACGTTACGCTGCGTTATGTTGCATTGCTTCGTTATGTGCCTTGCTTTTTCGTGCTTGTGCTTCCTTAGTCTCTCTCTCGTTTACGAAGCAGCGATTCATAATAATAAATATGCTCATGCCCGGATTCGAACCCGGGCCGCCCGCGTGCAATGCGAGTATTCTAACCACTGAACCACCGATGCTATATTGACATTCTATGCAAAGCTGGTATTCGCAGTGCTAGTGATCTACTTGAATTTGTTCGGATAAATTTTTACTATTAATTCCATAATTTTTTTTGCGCGATTAAGTAGCTACTTTTCGAAATACAGGGTGTTGAAATTTTGAAAACTTGAATGTTTTAATTCGATAACTTTAAAATGAATGGATAAATTGATTTGACATTTGGCAGGTAGTTTTTAAATGTTAAAGGGCATATTTTGAAAGAAATTGTAGTTTGTGCAACTAGTGTGGATATGATGGACATATCGCACGAGGACGAAGATGAAACACGACGCCGTAGGCGGAGTGCTCAATCGTTCAAGTGCGATATGGACAATCCACACAAGTCGAGCAGCATATTTTTCTACGACCCACTTAGGAAAAAATCTGGAAAATAAAAATTTCTATAAACTGTAATATAACTTCAAATTAAAAATTTAACAATTCAATTTTATGTTTCCACTAATTTTGTGGTAAACGAATGTCCAATTTGTATAATGCTACGGTTTCCTTTTTTAAATATACGATGCTGTTATAAGTAGATGTTGCCAGTCGGACTCCCTCATGGAGGGTACCGTACCATTATCTATAATAATGAATATTCTGCTAAATATTTCAAACGTCTACCTGTTGTCGTTATTAATATCAGGCAGAATGATTATTTAAAAATAAAATTAACAATAAAAAAAATTCCTCGCGGGGAATCGAACCCGGGTCTACTGCGTGAGAGTCTGGTGTGCTTACTACTCAACCACCAAAGAATATGCAAATTGTTTATCTATAACGTCAGATGTATTACATAACTTTTGCTTAAAAGGAACTAAAGTTCCTACCGTGTGTCCCGCGACACGTTCTACCTTTTGTTTTTATTTATTCTATTTCCGGCATACGCGTCGATTCTGGCGCACTTCCTAGTTTATTGTCATAGAACACGTCCTATATTTTCACTCCGAAAATTTTGGCAATAATTTTATGGCGTGTACAACAGCAAAAATCATTCTTATTATAATTTTCAGAGTAAATTTCGCAATAATTTTCGTACGTGTCAGGCGGTTCGTAATAAGAGTGAACAAAAAATATGAGAAAATAGATCATCTAATATTAATATTATGATGTTTGGATGAAGATATGATAAGTCTTTAGTTACTTATAATAAAACTCGATGAAGGCCAGCTGAAGCTGAATTCAGTACATTTATTACACAATTTATTAAATGATAAATGCTTGTCGCGAGATTCACCTGTGTACTAACTATTGTTGCTTGATAAAATTATTATAAGTAATTATATGAAAGATAATGTTTCCTATAAAATATGCAAATTCCGTGGCAAGCGACCAAACCAATCACCGCTATTCAAGTTATTTCTCTTCAGTATTTAATTAAAAAAGTTAAATTTATTTCCGGACGTGAACTTATTGATGTATTCATATATTTTATACTCACTCATATTCAGTAATATTTTCCCCATCCCATATCCTGTGAACGACGTTCGTGAAATTAAATAGCTCTCTGTCCGACTTCATTGTTGGGCATATTGTTACCGCTGGGAATGGTATTTGGAAAATTGGCGTTTCTCGAGTTGCAACACTAACAATAAATGGACTTTCGTCGTATTTATAATATTGTTCCATTATAAAATACATCGACAATGCTAAAGCTATAAGGATTAATATAATCCATAAGATCCTAAAAAAATATATGTTAGTAGAAATTTTACACATTAACAACAATCTAGTATAAACTAAAGAAAAACTGTTAAGAATAGGTTGACAAGCTGTAGGTAATCAATTGGTTGACCTGTTAGCTAAAGAAGGTTCCAAATTAGACTTATAGGTCCAGAACCATTCTTTGGAATTAGAAAGGACTATATGAGAGGAGAAATTTTAAACTGGCCAAAAAAAACACCAAGGTCACCTCCATACAACGAGTTTACTGAGCAGGCTAGGCAAGGAACTCACAACCATGTTTTTGGAATTGTGTGAAAGACATTTGTAGGTTAGTTACTGGACACTGTACCCTGAAGAAACATAGGAGAAGCCTCAGTATGTGGTAGGAGTGTGAAATGTAGGTATCTTTCCTGTTTAAAGCTTAATCTGAATTTTACGGTTTAAGTAGTTTAGCTAACCTTGCTGATATAATTAAACTTAAAATGGAATATTAAGTTAACAGTTCACAAAAAATTCGACGCGGATAACGATTCATGCTACATGTTAGAAACATGTTACAGTTAGATATCGTAAAAGAAGCAGCCTGTCACGTGCAGTTGTTACTTGATAATTATGCACATTATTTAAATATGCATTTGTCCTTTTTGTATTTGGCGCCTCATATTATCAGTTTGCCCAGTAAATAGAGCAATACATTGAAAAAATACCAGAGTCAGTGTGGATGCCAAAAATTAGCAGCTAATTTCCGTAGACACCCGAACGATCATAGTATAGTATATTCTTCAATGAGTGCAGAATTGGATGGAAACTTCATCCGCGTGAATAATAGCCATTTTACACAAGTAAAAGACAATACTTTCTCCACGACTAAAAAAAACTTCCAGTGAGGATCGAACCTCGATCGTCCGCGCCATAGTCAACCACCACTAGGCTATAGAGCATATTTATGAAAATGTAAAAAGTAAATATATATACGTAACTCATATTTTTAATCGGAACCCTTACATTTATAAATGAGCAACAAGAAGGAATGGGATCCAAATACCATTACCAGACTTGGAAAGAATGCCATTCAATGGTACACAGACGGCTCAAAAGCAATAGAAGGAACTGGGATAGGAGTGTTCGGGCCAGGAACCAAACACTCTGAAAGCTTGGGAAAAACCCCAAGTATCTTTCAAGCGGAAATCCACGCCATAAGAAAGTGCGCCCAGTTCAATATTGATAAAGGATACAGGAGACAAAGGATTATCATAATGTCGGATAGTCAAGCAGCCATTAAGGCACTGAGCTCTTGTGTAATCAGTTCCAAAATGGTGTGGGAATGCCTAGACAAACTCAATGAACTAGGCGGGAACAGCATAGTCACCTTACTATGGATTCCAGGACACACTGGAATAGAAGGAAATGAAATAGCAGATGAACTAGCAAAGAGGGGGACTGAAATACCTTTCTGGGGCCCGAAACCTTTTGCGGAATCAGCCCCAATGTAATATTGGAAGAAATAAGTAAAGCCGAGGAAAAGAGAAGATCTGACCATTGGAAAGATCTAGTAGGGCTTATACAATCAAAGACTCTTCTGGGTGACTACAACCTGCTGAGATCAAAAGAATGCATAAGTCAAAGTAAAACTGCGCTAAGAGTTTTAACAGGGATCCTAACGGGACATGGTCGCCTGAATGGGCACCTGAAAAAGCTCAAAATAGTGGAGGAAGAAGAATGCAGATTTTGTGGAATGGAAGGAGAAACCTCCATCCACATACTTTCCAACTGCACAGCACTCCAGAATCCTAGAGCACAGCACCTGGGAGATTACTGGATAGAAGAGGAACATTTGCCTAAGTTGAAGCCTGCAGACATCCTAAAATTCCTCCGGGAAATAGGACTAAAGGAACTACTAGTATCTGAGACTCTCCTCAGAAACTGAGTAGAAGTAAGGGGGCACAATAGATCTTTTAGGTCTCAGTGAATGTCACCCCAAAACTCACACATACACATACATACATACATTTATAAATGAAATTAATTCCGGGAGGCGTACATATTCACTATCGCTACTGTTGTCTATTTTTTTCTCTCATAATACGTAAAATTATGATTTTATAATATTATTTTGACGTTTCAAACGAGGCGCTGTCAGAAGCGATTTGCGTTCTTACGTATTTGACTTTTTAAAGAGACGATTTGATTTATTAATTTCATTTCATTTTAGCGTGAATTCTGATAATAATAGAATGTGATTGGCTAACGAGAGTGAATTCTTTTTATTATTCACTGGTGTGAAGAATTTATATCATTGGGGCAGCTAAATATGTGAAAATAATTTGTGCGTTATTATTTAGTCGTGGAGATTCTTCAATAATCGGCACACAAAATGCAATCATATTCTACAATGTTGAGTATACAAATAAACATGGTATACTAATTTGAAGAAAACGGAAAGACAGGTTTTATACCAAGTACTACAGAAATACCTTCCCTAATATTTGAAACAATTATTTCAACCCAAAGTAAACGAAGAGACATATACTTCGCATGTACAGCTGGAAAAAACAATAGATAACTTTTAAATTTTTTATTATTTCCTCAAAATATTCTCCTTTGGAACTAAAATAGTTGTTGAAGGCTTTGACTACAACTTCTGGGTAATGAAACAAACCTTCGACCAAGCAGTCTATTCTTCATTTTTGAAAAAGTCGTTTGGACTTATGTCGTGATTGTATGGAGGAATGTTTTGCTTTGAAAACCCAATTGTTTTTCCAGCTATGCAGGAACTTGTATTGTCTTGGTGGAGGATCATTGGTCGTTGGAAGTTGGTTCCTCCAAACTCAGCAACTCCTTCCGGCAAACACATCGACATTTACTAATCAGCAATAAGAGTTCTCCGATCTTGCAGAGGAATTGTTTTGGACAAATTTGGACACCATTTCTTGGAAATACTTGGAGAACGACTGACATATATTTTTCGGATTCATAAGAGTAAAACTAGGATTCGTGACCTTTGACAAAACTGTGTATCTCCTTTGAGATTCCTGTGTTAAGCCAGTTTGGAGTTTTTTTACATAGGTTTGCTGCCTAGTAAGACGAGGAGGAACAGCTACATATATTTCAAACAAAAGCTCGGACTATTAGTATATTGAAGAGCTATATTAGATCTCTTTGCAGTGTATCTTAAAAAAACAGTGCTGAACAGCTTCTAGTTTCGCTTTATGAGTAATGTAATGCGGGGACCATATACTGGAAAACAATAATTTAGGTGTGTTCTGACCAGAGAGCAATAAACAGACTTAATAGCAGTGATGTTAGTGAAATCATCTCTTTATAAAACCTAACATGAACAAAACCAGTGATGCACTTGCTTTGAACCTGAAAAATGTCCCTAATTTAGAAAAACTTTGTGATGTATACTAACACATTATTATTTAAATAGGCTGATGGGAAGTTTAATTGAAAATTTCAGTTTGGCCAGATATTAGAAAAACCTCTGGTTGCATTAGGGGGGTCCAAAGGGGGGTCCATCAATAACGTGAGGTGTTTCTGAGTATTTTTTGACTCCTCCCCTTCCTCCCCTGATGAGATATCGAAATATTTCTTCAACATACTCCCCCCTCCCCTAATCTCACGTGAGATTCTTCAAAACTTCTATTTCGACTGTAAACGGGTTGTATTATTGAGAAAAAAAAACTTATTTCATTACTTCTATTGAAGACTATAGTCTGTACAGAAAGTACGAGGAGTAATAAATCATTC